>CALSCE010009465.1:13303507-13413712 GCA_943593645.1 Bovichtus variegatus | reverse complement strand
CACACACACACACACACACACACACACACACACACACACACACACAGACACACTGCTTTAAAACAGATAAAAAGGCCATGCCATAGAGACTTTGTGAGAGCAGGCTGAAAACAAAGTAGGCCTTTTATTGTTGTCCCATTCCTTGCGTGGGGCCTCGATCCATTAATCTACAGAATTTTGCTTTCAGGTGACAAACAAAATGCTACCAAACTCCTACCAAAAAACATCTGCTTAAAGCCACATCTACGTATCCACTCACACACAGGTGGGACTTTTGTACCAGGATATCCTGGAACAACACATCTCTGATTGTTACCGAATACACAGAGAGACTGTTTAACAAACTACTCCCTAGTATCAGATGAAGTTGCGGGATAACACACCTTTAGTCTTTTTGCTCGCTTCTCCAACATCTCGGCTCTCTCTCTCTCTTTCTCTCCCCAACTGAGCTGGAGGAGATAAATGAGACGAGGGCTGGCATGTTCCCTGGACATTTTAATTAGCTAGTCTTTAATTCAGCCTGACCCCCTTTCAACTTTGATCAGCCGGCGGGAGCTCTGATAAGGACCTGTCAGTCACACGCAGACACCGGGGTTGTTCAACAGCAAATTGTCTCTTTGCCATTTACAGATGCTTTCTACCGGGGCTGTCGTAAGGGATTTGTTCACGGCTCAGTGAAAACTAAAAGCGCAACGAGAACAGAAATATGGTGCGTGAGCTGTGCTCATTCATCCCAACTCTCCACTCACTGCAGCGTGGACTGTGACAGGGTTGAATACGAATGACAATGACAAGCATCATTAAGAATCTAGAGGTTCCTGAAGGCTAAATTAATGTATTAGCTTACAGTTCCAAAGGCAAGCATTGTGTTTCATTTAGCCTGACGTTACCTCAGCATTGGGCTTCATGAGAGCCAGCTGAAAGCAAAAGTAATAATAAAAGTACAGAAATAAAACTTTCTGTAGGCACATGAAGTTATGATTTGGTTGGTTGGCTTTCTTCAGTTCAGAACACCCTGTTGAATAAGATTAATAATTCAAAATCCTTAAACTGCACTTTTGATTGTTGATTTAGATTGGTTATACATCTGCTGTACTTGTTATAAAGTTAGGGTGGGTAATGAAATTTCGATTTTCTTTTTGTTATATTTGATGAAATACTCTTTACATCCCGACAGAAATCAATAAATCAAATGCTATGACAAAAAAATAAACAAAAAAAATCTGATATCTGTGGCTGTCGCAGGACTGCAATAAATGTTTACGTGCATTATGATATGTTTACGGTTATAATGATCAGTTTGGGGGAGTGGCTTTGGAGGGAGGCCTGAAGAGTCTTTTGCGACTTTTGGAGCCAGCGCTGGTAGCGACTTTCAATGGAACAGAGTTGGCAACATTGGGCTGTGTTTTACGGGTGGATAATTAAAAAATATCTAGATTACTCTTGCTGGTTTCTCCAATGTTATCTAACCAATCTTTAATGGACATAAAAATAATTATTTTTTAATTAAATATTTGAGCAAGTTGGAGTCTTTATGGAGCATTACTGACATATTGGCATTTGTTTCTTTTTTTTGCCAATGTTTCAGTAGCTTAATTTTTAAAATAGTATCCAATGAGCCATTGTTTAATGTTCATATTTAAAAAAATAAATGACAAAAATGTGTTTCTTTTGTTTTCTGTGCTGTACCGTAGGAAAGTGTATTTTTTGCACCGAAAAAGGTAACAAGAGACAGGACTCTTCAGCATCATAAAATATCAGATCATTCCTGTGTCATTCCACTCCAGGCTAAGGGTCTTTGGAGTACCTGTTTCTAAAATACCAGAGGAATCAGCAGTATCGCTCTAGATCAGCTCTAGTTTTAACAGTATGCATCTCAGGCGTACTCAATCTGTGACAGAACCAAAGTCGCAAGACAAATCGTCTCGCTGCTCTGTGTGCACTAAGCTGTGCCTGGCTACTCTGTCTGTGTGAGCTCCACTCCCCTTATGGCAAGAAGCACAGCAGACTGAAATCCTCTGCTCCCAGCTGTCTCATTGTAAAAAAAAAAAAAAAAAACAGACTGTTTCAAACAGTGCTTTGTTTTTTTAAATGTGTTATTAAGGCGAACAATTATTGAACTATCTTGTAGTGATTTCCTAATGCCGCACTTTCTTTCTAATGTGTTATGCTGCTGACAAATACAGATGGTATTTTCTACAAAGGCAGCACTTTCTGGCTGGAGATTGAACAAATTAAACCCAGTGTTAAATAAGCATTATTGCTACAAAGCTAACTCAATGTACTCTTTGGACATTTCAGAATAGATCTGGGTTTAAGACGTGTGTCCAATTTTTGGACCTTTTAATACCCCTAACCAGCCATAACTAGTCAATTATCAGCAGAATCAGAATGGAACGCAGTGGGTTTTATCAACTATAACGGATAACTATCTTCATGCCACCAGGCAGTCATAATCCAACTCTGACCTCTTCTGCCAAGTTATCATTAGATCCGCCAAGCAAAGTAGTCCCATCCATCAGCCAGTTTACCCAGTGACAGCAGCCAGTTTCTGTGCGACTGTGACTTGTGGTCCTTCCAATTTGTAAAAGGGATTGGAGCGCGCCTGCAAAAGGGCTGAAACAATACCACCCCTCACCACACACCACTGGAGCCAGCTGTCGCGTCTAGCCTCTTTACCCGCCGCTGCCCTTCATTCTCGTGCTGATCGTATCTGGAGATGCTGCGGTGACTTTGCCCACTGCACTCCCTCATCAAACTCCTTCTCCAGCGCTCATACTGTTCCTAATATCTGAGGTATCATGTCTCTCTCCCTGCCTCAGCTCCTGTTGCTAAATCCTCTGACAGTCTCTTCTCTCTTTCACGGTCTGAACCCCTCTCTCTGCTCCTCATTATCTCTGATTCTCTTCTGCTGTGCCTCGTACCTACTGTCTTTAATTTTCCTCTCACTTGGTCCTTCCTTTCTTCTCTATCTCTATCTTTTCTCCTCCATCTCTCACTATCCTTCTCTCTGTGTATGATCTCAGAGAGAGTACCTGTAGATGATATTCATTGCTATTCAACAGGTAGTCCACAGTAAAGCAAGTCATGGGCATTGACTCAACTTACAGAAATACGACCAGAAGAAAACCAACAAAACCAGTGAATTATGACAGTAGATATGTGCCACAGAGTTTAACGGTGAATCTTTTATATACTTCAAAGACTAGATAGCAGCAATTACAGTGCACATACATAAATAAAAGGGATGCAAGTGGCGGAGAATACCTTATGGTTATGTTTCATAGGTTTTCTTTTTCCAATTATGCAGCGCTGTGCCCCGATAAAACCCAACAGCAGTTATTAATGCTGACAAAAATCATTGCTCCATGTTCACAGGCTGCACAACAGGATATACAGCATAAGAGCCAAAGGTGAAGTGTTGAATAAATGCTGCTTGGTCCTTTTTTTTTTTTTTTTTTTTTTAAGAAAAAGTCATGCAGGTGTGAATGAAAGCCATGCAAAGCCACTAATATCGTGGGGTCTATCAAAAGTAGCCTGCTGCGTTTGGTGTTTTTCCATCCCCTCTCCTGCTGTAACATAGAAACAACCAAAACTAAAATACCAAACTAAAAAGAAACCAAACCCACATAATTAGGAGTAAGATCTCTTTAATTAAAAACAGTTTTGCAGCGTCCATTCCAATCGTTTTTCTTTTCTGAATATTCTCTAAAAGAAAAGCGTATATCTCATTGTATCATATTATATCATAACAGGGCCGTCTATTATACACTCACAGCTCTGTACTAACTGCTATTGTTACTTCCGCTTGCTATTCACCTGCCAGATGCTGCCACTGATCGCAAGCTGAAAAGTGCCACAAGCCAGCCCAGTCTTCACCCATATGTTATTTAATTTAATTCAAGAAGCTTCACTATTAATTAACAGTGTATGTATCACACGATAAACCAGGTATTTTTTACCCAGAATATATTTAAACAATATGAGACATTATGCGGTCTGTCTACAGTAATGTTTCTGTCTGATGGCTGAGTTAAGCTGATGCCTCTTAAGTACAAGTATGTTCTACAATTTCAGAGGTATTCTTAAATAAACGATTTGTCATTCTGCCAATCTGTCAGTGTCAGTGGCTCCCCATGGCAGTTACACAGTCTAATTCATTCTGAGCTCTCTTCATAAGCTGCACTTCACCTTGTAAAAATCTGCTTCTTAACGGTTTTCTAAACCCCTCAAATCCCACCTATACGCTTTCTCCCCCATGTATATTCAGCGTGCTACACAGCCAAGACTTGCTGCGTGTGAATCATGTATCATCCCATGTCCTCTGCTCCTGCTCGTATGTCTCTCTTTCCCTCTAATTTCATTTTCCGGTAGCGCTGTCAGGCACGTGGAAGGACCTATCTACCACATGCCGTGGGGAGAAAAGAACAATTTATATTCTGCCAGTTGGGCCACAATCACACAGTATCTTCCACAATTGGCCACATAAATATTGAGACAACTATTTAAACAGCTCTGATCAAACAGGAGTCAATCAAACAGAAACCAATGAACACAAAAGAGGAAAAATGGGCCGAGCTGCAGACAGCGAGGCAAGACTGCAGTGATCTACCAACATTTTAAATAAACAAAGAGGAGTTGGACGCTTACACTTACAGTATGACGTAAGCTCATAATGTCTGATAAAGCGGGACTAAGCATAGTACTTGCCTTGTCCGTAATATATACAAGTAATACTTAAGAAGAAAACAGAAGTATTCAAATCCCTGTGATCCATCTTTAATCCCTTTTCTACACATTCCCTTTATTCTAACTTTTACCTATTTCATCTCCTACACCATCTCCCCTCTATGACACCAAAACTTGGTGCACTTCTTAAAACTCTCTCAAGCACTGTTTTCTGAACAGAACAGTCAAGCAGGAGGGTTATGAAAACACACCTCTATGTTGTAAAGGGGCAGACAGATATGATGCAGATGATATCCCTGATCTGGTGACAGCAGTAAAATCAAACATCTGCGGGTGTCGCTAATACATTACCAGCGGTTATTTTAATCACAAATAATGGATTTCTTTTTTTATGTAAAGAGTATTATTTATGTTGGCTAAAAGAGACATGTTCTCTCGTGAATGACAGTATGGCGGCACTTTACCACCAGGCCCCCCTGGAGCCCAGTGCAATATTGTGCAAATTATGCCTGTCAAGCCGCAAACGTTCAAACCCATTTATCTCGTGTGTGATAAAGTGCACCTACTAGGTTATTATTTATTTACTTATCTATTAATTTTTGTTCATTTATCTCCACCCCTGATGTTATTTATCTTAGAGACCCCCCCCCAAAACTCAGATTATAACTCAAACCCGAAGTTAGAGACAATTTTATGTCCTAGAAGCCTGTGAAATGTTCTTCAATGAAGCAGAAAAGACCTAATTAGGCAGTTCCTCACTGGCCATGTGCTTTAATCATACCCGAAATGTTCACAGCCTGGTGCTCTAAGGGTAAACATACAAACGGCACACACACAAGCATGCTCTCACACAAAATCATATAAAGATCTCCCGAATTTTTGCATGATTTTCCTCAAGTCCCGAATTATTAAAGCTTTTGCTAATTGGTGATCCGCCCGCATCTGAATAAAATACCTCCTTTCTTTTTTTTTTCTTTTTTTTCAAATGCCTACTTATAATCATCAATGAAAGACATCATAGTGAGAAACCCCATCAACATTCAATTCAATCAGCACATTTTTTAAAAATAATGAGTATCCAGTCTGGTGCTTAGCAACAACAATATAGCTTATAAAGCGTCTTTTAGAAGACAGACACAAGATAACTGTAACCCCATTTATACTGATTTGCAATGAATCACACCGTTTTAGCATAGTAACTACAAATTGTCAATGTTTTATTCCTTGTATTATTGAATCCTGAATAATGTATATATTGTGATATTTGTAAATATTTCTTGGAAATAAGACGGAATAAATAAAAGTTAGGAAAATCAACACTTGAAAGTTCTGGAAACAAGTTGATATGTATTGAACATGTGAAATATTTTCATACCACTTACCTTTTTAGTACGCAGAAAATACAATTTTAGATCTCAAAGCAACTTACTAATAGACAAAATAACAGGTAAAGATGGAAAGTTTTTCTGTATATTTATTGTGTTGCCAGTGTGTCTCTGGTATGCTGGTGACCTTCTGACTTAAAAATTACACTCCTCATTATGCAATTATGATTTACTGATTACATTTCTATAATTATCAATCAAAGGACAATCAGCAACGTTATCACACGACTGTTTGATTATTCGCTATCATTTAGAGTTCCTAGTTCAAAGAAATGGTTTCCACATATTTCCCTCTTTGAACAGTAATTAAGTGTGCAGCGCACGTTAAAAGAGGCCAGATGGCATTCAAGCTGGATTGGTGCTGTGGTCAGTTTAGGCATCCCAAAACAAGTTCTTCTTTGGCCTCCAGTATACAGTAGCTGTCTGCCAGAGTCCTTGTACCTGTCTGCCTCAGTAATCTGCCAGGGAGCAGACAAACATCAGTGGGCCTTATCTCTACTTCTCAGGAGCAGCCAAGAAAGGAGGCAGGAAAAAAGGCAGGTGGCCCAGAGGCAACAGAGACAGGATCAGACCAAGGCAGACTCGTGAATTCAGTCAACACACCAAAGCAAGAAAACTCATTAAACACATGCATACACACACATACAGTATCAATACACACACACACACACACACATTAAAAGTATATACAACTTATTCTGGAAAGAATAGTTAATCAGATGTTCTGTATTTCTGCTAAGCAGGTGAAAGAAGAAGTTGCTCCGGGCAGTGGTGAGTGCATCCATGATGCAGTAAACGAAGTGCAGCCAAGATTATTTTATGAGCACGGCATGCCGGAACCAGTCCAACATTTCCAGTAAGGCTGAGCAGAAGGATTTACCGAGTGGCAATATTGGATGCTGCGGTTGACACACACTAATACACCATCTGCTCCAAAGTGATATTCAATACATGCATGTCATGCAAGATTGCACATGTGGGCAATGAAATTGAAATCATCTCCTCAAACCAAAGTCAGTAAAAAAAAAAAAAAGTCCAATTCTGTCAGTAGTAGATTTCACAGGGCATTGGTGCCTCAGAGAAATCCAATGTCTTTACAGCATACTGTGTGTACTGGCATTTGTATTCACAGCATACTGGAGCTGCCTGTGGGGGGATGTGGTGGCTTAAAAAATATGAAAAGCGTGTTATCCTGCATATGAATATGAATCGTTTTTTTCTGTCACTGGCACACTTAAGAGTTTGTAATATGACATAGGCTAAATAAGTGGTATTACTTTCTGAGGAGCGCGCACACACGTGTGTATGTAAGTGTGTGTGTGTGTGTGTGTGGTAATAACATTTCCAGAAGTAAAATACTGTATATAATAGTAAAGAAGTTCCTGAAAATTTGCTCAGTTTATTGTTGGTGGTTTGGGCAAATCCAGATCCTCTCAATATTCACCTATAAGCCTCCTGTGATGCGTTCTGATCTGAACAAAGCACCGCAGGTAGCAGTTGCAGAGAGGCCTCCAGACAACAACATACATTGTCTTCTAAATAAACAGCACTGGCAAAACAAACCACTGTCCTTTGCTATAGAGTCAAGTCTGGTACCTTTATCTAAAAATACACCATTTCTGCAGCTTTTGAGAGCTGGCTTTGTCATAAGCCAAACACATCCACGTAAGGGAGGTCGCAGAGAAGGTAGAGAGGTGGCCCTGAGAGGAACGGAGGACAGAAAGCCATTGCATGCTGACATTTTCTGCCTGTTTTTATGCTGGCAGAAAGTAGGATAAAAGGTTACATTCATGTTAACAGAACATTGTCTTCTGGAACTTTGTGTTCTTGCTGCAGCACTACACAACTAAAAGAGCTACAACGCACACGCACGCACACATACAGTCATCACATCCTGAAATAAAAACTGCAAAAGCCATTTTAAAATCTCTATTGATTGTGTGAACTAGGAGATTAGCCTGAGAGAAGCCAGGCGCTATAGTTTTGTTCAAATGCTGCTGCAAACCCATATTATTGATTAAACATGGAGTACTTTGGAATTTTAAAACTGCATAGGCTCGCTTGATATGCAGCCACACAAGATTTACTGATGTATAATACATATCATCTTTATATCAAAACTTGGAAGTACAGTATAATATATCATCGTTCTAACTCTGACCCATACAGTAACAGCACTCAGTGTGTGTTGTTTCATTAGTTGTTGATTTGTCGCCTTTCTATAGACCTGATAGTCTGACTTTTATTTTTATGATGTTTGATTTTTGAATGATTAAAACTAAATTGTAAAAAGTTTCTGCTTGCTCAGAATTAAAGCATTTGCTGAGTTCTTGACGAAAAAAGTTATATTTAGACAAAAAATAAGTCTACTTCCATAGTCGAGAAGAACCTTTAGTATTATGTAAGCTATCCCTAACTATAGTGCTATAGAGGAGCCAACGAGGAGCATTTTGCACAGCAGTTATGCAAAATGTGGAATGATTGACACTTGCAGTGGCTGTCACAAAAAAAAGAAAAGAAATCCAGGATATGTGCTTCTTTAAAAAGATACGTAGCATGGAAAATATCTGCTAGAAATAAGTAATCTTTAAATTGTAGAAAAATGACACGAAGTAGCTAAAAGTAAAGGTTCATACGCCAGGCTTGGTGAGACCACTTAGGAGGGGAACCAGTTATGAAAAAAAAAAGAATAAATACAAAAAAAAAAAAAAAAGCTTTTTTTTATGGATCCATTTTAAATGGATGAACAAAAACCTCTCCACTGAAGAAATCTCAATAAAAATAATCCCCTTTCACGCAAACAGTGCTGAATTATAGTCCAATAAGCAGCTTTTGTTGTCATAGGTAAGTGCTGTAAAAACATTTTGTGTTGGTGAAAAGAGTATTTTACGCATTGTGACGCTCACAGTACAGAACGGAGAGTGTGTCACTGCGGGGTTGCTGTGAACTATGCGTTTGCTTTATTTTTTTATTTTTTTCCCCCAAACTAAGTACCCAATTTGGCCTAGAAGGAAATATCTTTTTAGTTATATAATTACAGTGACCACAATCACTTCCATAGCAGCAAGTACTTCTCGGGCATCTTAAAGGAAATGTTGAACCTGAAAGCTGTTATAATGTTATAGTTAAGTGTCCGGGAGTGTTTTGCGGTGTCAAAATCCTTCACCTTCTTGTTACGTCCTTATTTATCTTTGCCCTGCCTCATCTGCTTCTAATTCACTTAGCATTTTCCTGCATTTTCCAGAATTACTTTCAACAACTCCCAGAGAACTTGCCTGATCTTGTCAAATTCAACCAAAGCTTTTATATTTATTATAGATGAAGCGAGTAATGCAGAATACTAACATTAAGAGCGAACGTGTTTTCCTTGGCTCGGTTGTTTCTCTCACAAAAGCAACGGCAGACCTTTTTTGGAAGCGCTAGACAAAATTGGAGACGTGGGCAGCTATTCAGAGGTCCATCCTGAAGTTTTAGATTGCTGACATTTCTTCTACTCAAATTAACCTCATGAACCCAGATACTGCTCTTTGGTAGCGTTGTTATTGTAACACACTTCGAGAGTATACGCTGTCAAAAATAGATTCTCTCTCTCTCGGCTTGTGCCACTGCTGCATTCCAGCGATGCTACTGAACTGTGTATGATCTTTTTTATTTTTTTTTTGTGAAACATATTCAAATCTGACATGCTATGTATGCAGTGTCATATCAAATTATAAAATGAAGGTACCTGTGTATTATTTATACACATTTCCTTTAAATGCAACATGGTATATTTGGTACCTTTGGAAACTTTTGGATCTTCGCTATGTGCTCTGTGTTTATAATGATGGATCCAGGGCTAAAATTGTTGAAATAATATTCTAGCGTGGCTAAAAAAAAAAAATATTTGCCATGATATTAAGTCTTCTAAATTTGGCTACTGATCTATAACACACACTGAGTAATTCAGGGTGTATCACCAATAGCTGTTTTTCATACTTATATCACTTTCAGGCTCACATAATTTTCAATAACACATCGTATAAATCTCTGCACTACTTCCTTTAGTCCCTCTTACATCAAAAGATGATGAAGGTTTATAGACATGACAGGCTGAGAGACCTTAGCCTAAACTCATCGTGATTCATTATGGCCTGTCTCTTCTTCACTCTTCCTCACTCTCTCCATGTGGTCATTGAATGGGGCAGGTGAGTGGCGGCTGATTACCAAACACTTTCTCCTACCTTTGATCTCCTGAGGTGTGGGGCTCTAATCCATCTTGCGGCACAGGAGGCTGTCTGATCTGGGTGGTTGTGGGGGCCACTTAGCTTCTCCTCATCTCACATACACATACAGTATGTGCCCCCAGCTGTCGCACAAGAGCGTATACCTGGACACACAGTTTGGGCTCTGAATTCTGCGCTGCTGCGTACACACACTGTAAAAGAAATAGAGAAAAAAAAGAAAAGAAAAAAAAGAGATAAGAATTCTGAGTCGGAAAAACACAAAAGAGGGTGAATATTATTTTACGAGTCAAAGCAAACATAGACATATTATCAATGAGCGTAATCAATGTCACACTGTACAGGGTTTTAGTAATCCTGACACGTGAACACATTCTTTTGTTGTAGATCCCCTTATGGGAGCATACAGGAAATTAAAAAAAAATGCATAAAGGCAATAGCTCGTCCTGTTGAGTAAACTATAAATGTTCAAAAGCAACTTCAGTGGCACTGAATTAGGAATCACATTTCAGGTCCGGTATCTGCGGTCCTATTACTTATGCTGAGTACAGCCCTTTAAACAACATACAGTGAGTTTGCAATCTGCACTGTTAACCGCAGTTTCAAAGTTCACCGTCCCATTTCGCTGATGGTCTTGTTTTACAGTTTGTCCCTTACTCAGCGAGACACCCTTCCCCTTTATAGAGCACGTTCAACATTTTTCATACGGTCACTACACATACTCTGAGCAGCCTCCGAAATTCATCAGCATTCAAAACAAGGCCGAGCACACAATATTGCGAGAACATTTCCACGGTGAATGAGAAAGTAAATGTCACTTACAAGATGAGCATTAATCTCAAGTCATTGCATTTTAATGGCGCCCTTACTCAGAGGGGAATTAAACTTCTCCACGGAGATCAGTTTAATCACTTAGCACCCTGGAGAAATCCTACACCACAGCAGATGCACAACCTGCCATGCGACCAACTGTTAGCACATATGAACTACGCACGTACTACACCCGAGCATGCTCATACGCACACGCAGATGCACCGGTGACTTGTGCTTTGTTAAGCTTTGAACACGTTCTCCTGGCTATTGTCCCGCCGTCTAAAATTGCTGAATGCTCGATTTAACAGAGGTTGTAATAACAGAGGTTGTAATAAAGCCGCTATGCGTACGATTTCAAGCTTCTGGCCTTTCAAAAATGATGATTTGATGGACAAAAATGAATGCAACTGCAGCCCTTATTCAACTGATCCCACATACCACTTTCCGAAAGTGGCGATCCAACATGCCCACCCAAGTCCGGAGGTGAGAAAGAAGGCAGTGTTTGCTGTTGGTTTTAGTTTTTTTGCGTGAACAACACTAAGAATGTCTTCCAGAAAAGACTGACAGGAATGTGTGTGTGTGTGTGTGTGTGTGTGTGTGTGTCGTTATCGGCATACTTAAAAAGATAAATCGCTTCAAGTATAACTGCTCAGAACAGCTGTAAATCCTTTAACCTTCCAACGTGGTCGGACAACACATCGTACACACAAGCTCTTTTCAAGCAAACCTCCACCCTTCGACCTCCTTCTGACAGACTTGTGACGTCGGTCAAGCCTGCGTCTGTGGTCTGGATGAGTCACCGCACTACAGCTGACTTCCCTTCGCGCGTCTATTCTCGCCCAGGGTTATACGAGGGTTGTAGCGCTTCCCAGTTTCGGTGAACTGGCATTTCTATTGGGGACGGAAATGAAATGATACTGATGTTAAGACATAATTTAACTGACTCTGCAAAAAAGATTGAGAAAGAAAGAGGCCAGAGGGAATAATAGAAAGCATGTCTGGGCCAGTGGAGGTGAAAAGATGAAACTGGTGACTATGGTAATAATTTGATGTAATTCTCCGGTTTAGCAATGCAGTGTTTTGAAATAGACTGTCGACTGGATTCTCTGCTAATGGTGACAACCAGAGATATTAACCATTGACAGTTGTTGCATACGAATGAGCCCAAACACACGTCTCCGGTATGAAAGGGGATATAAGAATGCAGGGCTGAAAGCACAACACAGACCGCACCGCTTTTCACAGGGATTCATTTTCATTTGTGTACAGACAACAAGTTGTGCTATTAGAATCATTTGAAATATGTTTTAGTCACATAAATCACATAGTGGCTTTAAACACCTTTAAGAAACTGATTATATGAATGATATAATGAATAATTCTTAAGCAAAACATGATTGCGGCAGACAATCATCGCTATTCAAGTCTTGTATCTGGCCATCTAGGCAAACCACATGCCATTATATCGTCGATAAACAATGGTATAGTTCTGGTGGTTCGTCGTTGTAGTTTTGATTGCCTTATATTTGTCCGACTCCTTCGTCCACGTTGCTGCTAGCGCTGCTACTTTAAACGATGTGTCTGGAACGTTCTCCAATGCTCCCGTACGTTGGGAGAGCTGAATCAATGGTTGCATTCAAAGCACCGTTCTATTCGGTTCACGTGTCTGTAATTACTTGCAATAAGTTTTAAAGAATGTATGTATCAAGCTTGAGACCTATTCACAGTGGGCCCAGAATAAAAGGTTAGATGAAATGAATATTTTAAGCTCTTGGAGGGCATGTGAGGAAAAAATAATAATAGGGAAACTTTTGAAGTGCTGACATATGTAGAGTTTAGCAGAGAGAATATAGTCGCTGAAGCCTGCTCTCCTCTCCAACTCATTTCCCCTCCGTCTTCCTCCTTCCTCCCCCTTTTTTCCATTCTTCTCTCTGCCTTACAGCGTCAGGGCGCTGTATACAAGCCAAAAGGTACAGATTCTATTTCCCGTCAAACACTGCCCAAATAACTAAAATCCTTATTGTACTGCCTGCCCTTACCATGTAAAAAACCCTATTTACATCTTTTAAGCTGAGACATTGCATGGCAAGCCTGAAGCACAGCCTCAACACATCAAATAAATTGCACCATTAAATGCCATCATGTGGATTTATTTCCACATGTAGACTCTGATTGGGATTTTAAGATCTAGAAATGCAATAAAGTGAATCACATTCTGAGTACTACATGGAGGGAGAACTGCTACTTAGTTTCTGGGCATTGAATTTGTGCAAAAGAAATTCAATGTATTAAAGATGGATTCCAAATTCCCATTGGCTATCCAAATTACTATATCCTAGGTGCTGAACATGTTTGCTAATAGATGCACAACAACATGTGCATATAATTATTTTTGTGAAGATAAATAAGCAAATATGTTTCGGTTGAGAAATATCTGCTGTTGGTATGCTTGTGATGTAGCCTAGGAAAAGAAAAACAGCCTCGGCTCGCTTCAAGGCACATTTTAAAAAATACACAACCATCGCACTGCAAAAGCTACATTATGAAAAGACCTTATGAAATTATTCTCATGTATTTTGGACCATCTGCACTGAGAAGTGATTACCCTCAGGCTTCAATTTTTCTGCAAACTCACTTTTCTTAACAGGGATTTGGTTTGTAGTAATTGTAAAAATAAACGGCAGACAAAGCTCTATGTCCAGATAACATTCATGTATTTTAGCAAGTTGTACAAACAACTTACAGGCCAACTATAGAGTAAATATCAGTCAACATTCTTTAAAACTGCAGTTGAAAGAAAAAAATACTTTCAAAAAGCACAACAAAAAACACTCCCCCTCCCTTTGTGCTCCCTCCGTTCTGTACTCCCCAATACAAATGAAGCTCAGGCACCTACAATATAATAAATAATAATAAACCGATACGTTTATGCAAGACACAACTGTTCTAGCTGTACATAACAAACAGCAAAAAAAAAATTATATCAAGTTAGTCATTGGAAGAATAAATCAGTCGTGGCATGTGGGTCATTAATCTAGAGTGAAAAAACAAGAGTCACTGTTTACTTTATACATTTCAAACTCTCAACGCAAGCCACAACCAAAAGAAAGAATGAAACTAATTCAATATTTTGACATGTCCCAGGGGGAAAAGCACAAGTGTAAATAATTAAATCAATGACGGCAGAACACAATTTAGCGTTTAGTTTAGCATTCAGTGTAAGTAACGGCTGAGCTTTTCCTACTTTGACAAGTTCAAATATATTTCTGCCACAATGCTTCTGCTGTTGCAAAGATAGTGCTGCTAGGCTTTGCCTTTGGTTGTAGTTGCTCGTTTGTTTGTTTGTTTGTTTGCAAAACAGCTCAAAATGTTTTAGCTGATTTAAGTTAGATATGGTGAGAACTTAGCTTAACTTTTTAAAGGTTCTTGAACAAGTAGCCCATGGTTATCTATCCGTTGGTGTAGCTGGATGCAGCCCTGGATCCTGATGCATATTAGATTTTTAGAAACATTTTTTTTATTAATTTATCATTAGCAGAGATATGCATATTCTCAGAGCTTTGCTTTCAGCTTAGTAGAACCCAAAACTCGGTATGCGTTAGTTGCAAAACAAGTGTTAAAGCTGAACGGACATAATGTCCTCATAGGTACTTATTCCACCTCAGGCTGCTTTCCATCTATCCAGGAAACTGATGAGGAAGAGAAATACCATATACAGTATATTAGTAATATGCCTCCACTGAAAACATTTCCTAATTATCAGCGGAAATTGTGAAGCGCAAACTTATGTGTGCTGGTTTTCAAAGCTGTCAGTGACTAAGTTAATGAGCTTGGTGTGTGTATTACGTGTGCTTGCACTGAATATATGTGTGTGCTTGTACACGTGTGTGTACATGTGCATGCAAATGAAAAGTGCACTCATAAATTTTGCTTGAACTCCATGAATAAAATCCATCAGCTCTTGGATTGTATGGATTTTTCGTTTGACTTTCCTCTTCAAATTGCCACCGTAAAAAAAGAATAAAGAAAAAATACGTTTCCTAAAGCAAGTTGATAAAATGCTGTCCTGAAGCAGATTTATGTTGATTTACTTCTAAACATGTGTTGTACTATTGTGAGTGCTGCAACAATACATGACATATGCAGATTGATATTTCACGATGAAATCAATGGAATATGGAAAGGGCAGGAGAGTGGTATGGATTTTTCGTTTTTTTTCCTTGGCATGGCCATCAATCCCTATGGGTAATCTGGGAAAAGGACAAACGGAGGCAAACGAGCAAGACAGCTGCTAAGAGCTGCTGCAGCTGAGGTGACGGGTTAGGAAGGTTTTGATTTATTTGTCCTTTATAGTGTAGTATAGCAACCCACGACGCCAAGACATTTTCAGTAGGAAATATATTTGCCATTACTGCAAATACAAGTGAAGATTTTAGGACTTGCACATCCAGCAGTAGCTTCAAGGGTCCTCTAAAGGGATCTAAATATATTGCATTTGACAGGCAAATATTACCACCAATTCCAAACTTAGAGTTATGACGTCCACAGTGGTTTGAGCCTTGAAGCTACAGATCACCGCCATGTGACCATGTCAGCCCCTGAACTATCCAATGTTGCATTTAGAGTAAATGCTGATTCAATATGAACGTTTGATAAGATAATAAAAGAACATATACTGGTCTAGTCTCGACTACATCGCACTTCATTTTATGTTTTTGTTTCAAAGCAGATGAGATAATTGAACAAGCTGCACTTCACACTACTCAGTGTTTATGAAGAGGGATATCTCAGAGGAACAACAATGGGAAACATGTTCTTTTGTAATTATTCTTTTTTTTTTATTATTCAGCAAGTACTTAGATAATCCTTGAGGTAATTTTCCAAGCAAAAATACCAAGCGTAGTTTCAGCTCAGTTGTGAGAATATGCTTCTTTGTTCTGCCTCACATGAGAGCAAAGTGATAATCAACTTCAGTTTCAGGAAAATTGTGGTGGACATTTTTCACTAGATTTGTGTGACATTTGATAAACCAAACAAGAAAATCATCAGATTAATTGATGAAGGAAATAATCATTAGTTGCAGCTCTGGTTGTTTTTTGGTTGGTTTTTCATCCTTGACTTTCACACACACACACACACACACACACACACACTGACAGCTGCCTGCTAATTAGAATAATAATTAATTCAAGGCAGCTGACTGGGGCTGGGGTGTGGGCCATATAACAATGTACTTATGTATAATGTCTGCTGATGAAGGTCACGTGATATGATCAAAAGCTCCAGAACAGCTGCGTGATAGATGAGGTGAGCTTGTAGGTCTCACACAGTTGGGTAAATAAACTGAGTTGACCTTAAACTGAAGACGTAAATGCCAAAAAAAAAACAGAAAAGTGGATTACTTGTCTTCTTTTTTAATAACTTTTAAAGTAAATGTCTCAACCTATTTGAGACGACGCTTTGTCCACAAGACGTCATTGCTCTGAATATGAAACATCGTAGATGTAATTTAAAGAAGATGATTTGAAGATTGATGCATTTCTTGTTTTCTAATGTTTACATATGAGGGTCTGTCTGTCAGTCAGCTTCTGTTAAGACCTGCCATGTCTCTGGTGCTGTACTTAATGCTGAACTTGTTGCCTCCAGTTATGA
Organism: Bovichtus variegatus; assembly: GCA_943593645.1. Classification (NCBI taxonomy): domain Eukaryota; kingdom Metazoa; phylum Chordata; class Actinopteri; order Perciformes; family Bovichtidae; genus Bovichtus; species Bovichtus variegatus. The sequence goes on along the minus strand of CALSCE010009465.1, from coordinate 13,396,950 downwards.
AGGAATATAGCTTCCTATCAGTCTGTGCCGTGACCCCAATTGGAGAGCCATATTGAATGCAACACACAGGAGAGATGAGAGGCAGCCGTGAGCTGCCCAGGCAGGCTGCAGGGGACCGATAAAGCTTATAGAATTCACAAGCTGTCATCACACCGTCCCTGATATTAACCCACCTCGCTCCTCCCCCATCAACATCCAGGTGGCAAAAGGGATATTGGGTCAGAAGTTGTGTAGAGTGACGCCACAAATATGTAGGCATGAGGAAACATTCCTTACTGGTCTCTCACCTAACCCATACAGAATTTGGTTAAATATTATTTTCATACAGGCAAACAGATTTAATCAAAACAAAGCCCTAATCCTTCTATTGTGTATTACTCTAGCTGCAGGAACATTTTTGTTAACATTTTCACTGACAAATGTGAGCTTTTTTTGGAGAAAATCAAAACACTGAAAAAAAATCCTTTAGCTAAAAATGGACCACGTTTGCAGGGGACGGAAAAATTACACAGAGAGCAAAACAAAGGAAAGGTAAGGAAAGAAAATGCTATTTAAAAAAAAAAAAAGGCAGACAGCAACAGAGTATAAATGGAAAGTGGGTGACAGACCGTGAGTAACACTAAAAATGGAAGCATTTTCAGATGGTCTGGAGGAAATTGGGTTAGCCTGGAAGCTAGTTTGGGGTTTTTTTTTCCTGATCATCTATGCCACACTATGAGAGCTACATTTTCATTTCAGCAAGATACACTTGAACTGATTCATGTTATGGGTCATGTCCTCCAGTAACTTGACCAGTAAGTGCCAGATAATATGACTGACAAGTGTGACCTTATTACAAAGTCAGTCAACTCACAGTAATGATGGTGTAAACATTTTAATGGGCTAAAAGCATGACTAACTAGATATTTCCTAATGAATACATTAAAACTTTTTGAGAAACAATCCTTGATCATAAGAGAATCATGCATGTGGATTACCACATGCACTGGGATTTTCACCTTGATTAAAAAGCACAAAGAAGCCTTGCAGAGCAGAGCGAACAGGACTACCTGAAGAGCTTCTTTGCCAACATGTTTCACATTTCAATGAGTCACATTTGTAATTGTGAAAGCTAAACATTTTGGTGACAAGCTACACATCTGCCAGAACGTAGCAGCTGGTCATGATGGACTGTGAATGTAAAGAAAAGGTGATGGACAGATAAAATGCATGGGCAGTCAAGGAATACATGAGTGAAGGGGGGGATAAACACACTAAGATTGAAGGTGATGCGAGACTGATAGACTGAAAGTGGTAGAGGAAGAAAAGGATGAACTGGACGAGAGAATAGAGAAGTAGCGTATTAGGAGCTGGAGAAGTTGAGTAAGTGGCGGACTGCCACGTTGGCCATTGCAGGACAGAACAGACTCATTTAGGTGTCTGCAGTTGACGCTGCTGAATGGCAATAGTGCTTCCTCTGCTGCTGGTTTCAGGGACGTGCCTGGAGTGTAGAACAGCCGTCTTCCTGTGGCCTGGGGCCTTAAATCAGTTCTGCACTAGACACACCAACGAGCAGCTGCACACACACACTCTCTCCCACTGTTTCTCTCTTTCACTCGCTCTGTCATGGCCAACCGAGATGCCCCATTTGCTCATTGTGATCCCAGGGCGAGACTTAAGAAAACAATATTGACCTTGAACTCGGCAACATTCAAGAGAGAAAATGCATAAACAAAATAATGGAACAGCATGGAAAGGTACCAGCCATTGGGGAGCCCTCGAAAGACATCCAGATATATAGAGAGATTCAAGAAAACCGATGAGGTTGGCCTGAGGTGTACTGTCCTGCCAGGAGGGAAGGATTTCAGAGAGACTTATTCCATCCGGGCAGCAAACGAGCAATATTGAGCAATATCGAAGGTAGACATCCACACTGTTGGTGTGTCCTTGCCTCTATCCCCTGGGTGGCCTGAATTACAAAAGCAACATGACTTTGAATTCTGTTGGGTTTTAACCTTACCTGAGGATGCCAGGTGTTCATTTCTCCTACAGTTGTTCACGTTCATTTATAATGCATGATCTGGAGTACATTATTCCTCCCTGAGGGTATACAGGTATATGCATAATTTACGACAGATTCCATGAAAGCAGACGTCACACAGCTCTACCTCCAGAGGAATTGCGGGTTGTAAAGAAATCCTGCTGGTGACAATCGGAGAATGCATACTTTAATATTTCAACAGGAGTCAAATTCCCTCCTTATATCCATTACAGAGACAAGAACATAGACAGCCGAGTTATGACCACCGCATAAAACCAAGCTCGTTTTCACCAACCAGAAAACGACCTATATTCTGTTCAGACACATAAATCTCCTGTCTTCAGAAATGGAATGACAATCTTTCTCCTATCAATATGTCACATCAGCTCATGGTTGACATAATTTTTACTTTCCTCTACATCCAAAATGTCTCCGACATCGGCGTATGCACTGCTTTTGTGGAACCTCCCCTGGGATAACACGCCTGCAGAATTAAACACAAACCATCGCCATCTTACATGCATCAGAGTAAATCTTCCTCAGACAGTTGTCATGGTTTCAATGTATTCTCATCAACGACAAGGTATCCAAATACATACATCTAGTTTCTATTTCACATCAACAAATGACAGTAGTATTTTATTTGCCATTTTGTGACCTAGATCAAGTCTGGTCCCAGTCAAAAGTCCATTTTGTTCTCTAGTAAGGACATTTGGGAAATGAGAAAATATATTATTCATATTATGTTTAGAATATTGAAAGACTATTTATTAATAAAAAATCAAATATATATGCACCGACGATAAAAGATTTCAATTGTGACTGGAGTTCATTTCCAGTGTTATGGTGAATTTATTTTATTATCTTCCTCCTCTCTTTCTCCCAGCCTCATCGCTCCTCTCATAGGCAGTGATTCATTAGCATCTTTGCGTGCCATAAGCTAATTTACACACTCCAGTGATTATTATGAGCCGCACGCACTCAGCGCTTCATAAAGTATCCATCCCCTCCATTCATCCAAGTCTGTCTCGTGTTAAAGTCTCCAGGTCCTTCCAGTTTTCTTTTTTGCAACCGTTACCAACACTTTTGTCCACCAAAGCAAGCCGCAGTTTGATACACAAAGATCACAACACACACTAATGGCTCTTTGATGAGATGCTCGAACGGGAAGACGAGCTGACATGGAGGATGGGCCTTGAGAGACGCACACTAGTGTGTTCCAGAGGCTGCAGTGAATTCTAAGGTTAATTTATGAATACGTGTCAAAAGGGCCCTTGCATGTGCTTGGGTGGACGGTTGTGAATCAAATCAACACAACCATAAATGCACATGCACTTACATGGCATGTGACAGGCCAAGGACAAGGCCATTGCCCTAATGCTCTGAGACCAGAAGCAGTTATAATTTCATACTGATAAACATTTTAACCTCATACCTATTGGGTCATATACAGTGATTGATTTGACATGTGTGAGCAAATGCACCAGTAGAATATTTGTTTTCAAAGTCCAGAGGCCAGAAGTTGCATTATGATTTGACAATAAGTTTATGCAGTAGTCGCATGCTGCCAAAAATAGATACAGCCTATTTCCACTGTCTAAACTATTGTTTTCACACCTATACAATGGAAAAATACATAGTTAAAGAAAACATTAAAGTTTTGAACAAAAGCTAAAAACAGGCTGGCATTTAAAGTGTTAAATCAAATATTTCCTTTAATAACCCCTCCCCCAACATTGCAGAGGAATCAATGATCAGTGTGAAGAAAGACAATATCATAAAGGCTTTAGGGCTTAATATTTCATCTATTCATTTCATTCCATTTAATTTTCATGAACCTTATCTTTTTGGTAAAATTGTCTTTTTACCACCAAAAACCATCATCTTAATTATGATTTGAACCTGCAGGCTTAAATGTTATGGCCTAATCTTAGCTAGAAAACCAATGGCGTTGATGAAGTTTGTTAATGAAAATGTGTTTTTTTAGGTCCAATTATGCATCTGTTGTTTTGTTCCACTGATGGTCCTATATACATGCCTTTGATCCATTATGATTATGAGTTCAAAAGAGACGGAGAATCTGTTCGATACATACTTCAGGCTGTTAACAGTTTTGATCTCCATGTGACTTCTTGACCTTTTGGTTTTATAGAAAGTAGTGAAAAAGGGCTTGTTTCTTCATAACGTTTTTTAAGTACACACACATACAAACCTATTGATCCAGAATGTGCAAGAGGTGTACTTTATTGTATAATAAAGCTCGACTCTCTGTGAGTCAGGTCACAAATGCTATGTTTTTAATGATCAAGGCATTCTTTCCATATAAACATCAAACATTTCTTATTTGTAAAGATGGTTCCTACTGACTGGTTGTTGCTGTAAAATGAGGTGAACCAATGATCCCTGCATAGGCTCAACAGTACACTGCAAAAACAAACATTTATTCTAACTAGTAATGTGGTCATGCTTCAAAACTCCATGGCAGTGGGGGTAAGATATTTCCACTTGCTCTCACTGCGGTTTCTCTTATAAAAAGGGAGAAATATTAACCATATCATATTTTTATATTTCTGGTTTCATAATGGCACCCTATAATTTTGCACTAATTTGACAGAAATAACAGTATCATTAATGGCTGTTTCAGCCGGATGGAGAATCAGTGGACCAATAAAATCTTAGTAGGCAGGATTAAAAATGGCGAGGTCATGATCTTGCTTCTTATACCGAGCTACATTCAAGATGAGCCGTAGAAATCGGTGAATGTTGACTTAGAGACATAAGTCATAACGACAATCAACATATCTATTTGGTCAATGAGAAGAATGTTAACTGTTCCCATGAACCACTACCACAGCTTCTGTGTCAACTGGAAAATTATGATTTAGGAACACTCACTAAAGATTAGTTAGGCCAAAGCAAACTAATCATTAGCGAGTGAGGTAAGAAATCGGCAAAAAAAAAAAAAAAACAAGCGGAATGAATGAGGTGAAACGAAATGGCGGTTTAGGCTGATCATCCACCTGGGCTAACATTGTTTAATGGGAAAAAAACTGGGGCTCAAAGAGAGCATCTTGTTGCTTACTCTCTCCTCCTGCCTACCTGGACCCTTTCATTCTAACTGTCCGTATCATCATCTCATGTATCTCTTTCTATCCTGCCCGCCGCTTCATGGTTCCCATCCTCCCTCAGCCTCCCCAGTAATTTGATCATCTCAATTGCGTATTGTCTGGCAGTAATTGATTTACTGTACCTGCTGCCAAATGAAGTCTGAATTCACAAGAGAAGCCTGTGATCTGCAGCTCATAGTTGGAATAATGCATGTCGGTGCCTACGACACAAACAAACAAAAAGTAATGAATAAAGAAAACGTAGATTTTATGAGCTCATTTCCTATTTTGTCAACGTGTAACTAACACCCTTTTATTGATGCACCTGAAATACAAATGAGGGCTGTGGGCCAGGAAATTGTCATGGGAAAACTGTGGACCAGGAAATTAGTGTTGGAGTAATGGATAAAACACTTCTTGACATCTCTTAAAGGGTGAATCCCTAGTTCAATTGGGAATGTAGTAACCGTGTTTAATATCCACAGTCAAACAGACTACTGACAAAAGCTGACAGACAGAGATCAATAACGTGGTCGCAGCCATGAATGATGAATTTGATCAACAATGTGCACTGAATTTTAAACTGGTGGATGTATACAAGAGCATGTTTAAAAAGAAAATACAGAAAGTGGACACGCCTATGTATAGCTGCAGTAGGGGGTGTGGGTGGATAATCTTTTTAGGAGTACTGATATTTAGTTATTAATTACAAATTGTAATATTGACAAGTCTGTTGAATGCAGGACTTCATGCTGCCACTCACACCTAGCCAGTTACATTAGAGTGCAAAGCCAGAGGTTTGGGAGGCATGTCATTCTTTGTGTTTTTTTGCAAAGGCTTATAGTTATAGTTCAACAAAAACAGACCTACAATATATATATTTTTTATAAAGAAATGTGTCTAGTAGCCTACAGATTGTCCACATGGCAGCTTGTGCCAGCTTTAAATTATTTATCCGCCCGCTTTTCACTCAAAAACAGGATTCTAGGGAGAAAAACAAGAACACACACAATATAAAAAGCTGTGTTAAAGGAGCTTTCAGATGCAATGCTGGTGGCTGGTAAACACAGCTATTTCTGTGTAATCTGACATGAGAGGAATATGCCTTTTATTTGCTTTCCAAGTTAGAGTGCGGTTGTCTCCATTGATTACCTTCTCCCTGAAATAGCCAGTCATCTCTGGTGGGGCTGAGCTGAGGCCTTAGCCACGCACTGGGCCGCCCAGTGATTTCATCATCATGGGTTCCTGAGCCGCATTGCAATGCCGGCAGCAGGGTTTTAGGCATGGCAATGCTGGTCTGTCGGCCTGTCGGGCAGTCGGTCGGCCCACCACTTTGATCCAGTGGGATCAGTATTCAATCAAAACAAAAACTCCCTCTGCTGCTCTGTCAACCACCATCCTTCTAAATGCTGACATCCATAAATCACAGTGAAGTTTATAAACAAGGTCACCATGACATTTTAATGCAAGCCAGGGTGAGGCACTTTAGTTTTTCACAAGAAACTAGCTATCTAATTAGCCAACACGTGTATACATACCAGTGGCGCCTTTCCTGCTCGCTTCAATGCCAGCTGTGGCAGGCTGCGACGTCTACTGCGCAGCCTCAATACAGCAGGACAACTGAAAACACCTGCTATTGCTCAAACACATGGCATGGGACACACGCCCAGCACGGAGCCTGAGGGTATCACTTGCCACGTCTTCAAACAAGCATGATTTCCCCGTATGCTTTGTAAATAACATGAAATCAAATCCATAAAACATGAATCATGCCGTGCCACTGTTGACTGAAACAGCAGTGTTTGCTCCTTCGCAGTCCTCCTTTAGTGATTAAAGGGGATGACACCCAGAGAAAGACAGCCATCACACTCCCAGCCTGTCCCAGTCTGTCCCCACCCCACCGTCTCCAATGCTCTTTTTTTCCTTTCCTCTGTTACAGCTGTTGTGACTAGTCAGAGACTGGAATTTAATCAGCCTTCATCCAAACAGAGAGGTGGCCCCGAGCAACCGTGGTTGAGTGGGGAATCTGTGAACGAGGAGCATGGTCCGATTTCTAATTATGAAAGCAAGGCGAGACAGACAGTGCTAACATTGTTGTAATGGACAACCTCACTCAGTGTGTGTGAGTGTGTGTGTATATATGAGAGAGAAGGAGAGAGAGCGAGAGAGCGAGAGACAGAGACGGAGAAACAGAGAGAGAAAACTGCAAAGTGGGGTGAGGCCAAGGCCAGTCCAGCTTAAATTTGAAGTGCTGATGAAGGGAGAAATCAAACCGAGAGTCTGGAACCGTTATCATCTCTCCCATTTAACAGACCATTATCTCACACTTAAACACACATACCGTCAAACATACACAAGCAAATAAATGCAACAGTATCCATCATATTCATTACTTGGAAGTCTTTGTAACACCATCATAATGGCCAATGCCACATTTCATGTATAGCACTTAATATATGTATTATACATTCACTCTATCAGTGTTAAGCATGTTATATATATATATATATATATATATGTGTGTGTGTATGTGTGTGTGTGTGTGTGTTTGTTTTGAAGAATAAAAGCATGGGGATTCATGTGAAAGCATTTAAAATCAATCACAACCTAAACCTTCCAAGGCAGCGTTTATTAGAAAGCATTTTCCTTTTCAACTTCAAACTGTCAACTGTCTGTCGACACACACACACACACACACACACACACACAAGGCGAAAAAAGAAAAACAACCTGCACGCCTAAACCAGAAAATGAACATAAACATTTGAATAAACATGATAAAAGAAAATCTTCCCTGAGCAAATCCCCCACAGTAATTGCATTGAAGGAGATAATGGCGCTCCGCCTTTTCCATCCTGTTTGAAATTTTAAAACAGTCTGTAGAATCTCTGAAATTTTTCAACCTCGGATGTGGAGGCGTTCTGCTGACTGCCCCACAAATGAAATTCATTGGAATCTCCACCTCTCCAAGTCTTTCACAGACACTCCATCAAGTTATATGTGATAAATGGTCCCGCTCTCCAGAACAAATAATTATTTTCACTGAAATGTCCTATGTTTCATTTTCGTGCATTTGCATAAGCTCAAGTAGATGGGTGCCATCATTGAAATAGGTCCATCACGGCTGTCCGCTATCAAAACATAGGGTGAGATTGCATGGCAACTTTTATCTTTCTTCAATTTACAGTCACACAGTTTGCTGAGATCCCATAAGCTGTATGCATTCCATCAACCCAACCACTGTTGTAGGGCAGGTTCATGTGTTTGACTAATAACTATTTGTGGATGTTTATGCACACGTGAAGTGAGAGAAGAGTGACCGAACATGTAGACACAATTAACCCTTGTTTGTCCTTGTACTTAATCAGCATAAACCTGCCTTAGTTAACCTCTAATTAATATTGCACTTCCTGTTTGAAGGTTAATATCCATTAGTGAAGCTTAAAATATAGAACTCACTGTAGGGTGACAAAAAGTGCTTTCAAAATCATCTGTAAACGATGGCAATTAGTTCCCTTCCTCTTCCTTATTTACATTACATTAAGCATTTTAATTTCCAGTGGCAGGTCAGACATTGCATTCAAAGCGGTCATCACAACCTTTTGTCTCACACACACTTGGCTCTCTCCAACACTTTGCTCACTTTGAGCGTGTCATTCATACTCTCTCTGTACTTAAAGTGCCCATTAATATCTGTAATATTGGACGCTGTCCAATCTGCTGCCACTGGAACAGAATGGAACTGTAGGCTGCAGCAGCAGTAGAGGGGCTCTGGCTACCATCTTGAGATTAAAAGTTATGGCATCATAAACAAGACGTGTGCCATATTTTGGCTACGATCTTATCAGTGTTATTTTTTGATGACAATTTTATACTAAGCCATAATCCTGACTGACTGTTTAGGTGGCATTAAGTTGTGTTTAAAAACAAACTACACTCATGTCTACGACATGTAAGGAAGTGTGTCCCCTTTTTGACTTTAATTAGTCACCATAAACATCAGAATCTCAATAATCTGATTTATTTGGGTAGAGGTCTCACTTTAATTGTGTAACTGCTGAAAATACAAAAAGATAGTCTTCCTTTATCTTGCCATAGACGCTGTGGTAATTTATCTGTGTCTCTCTATCTTCAAACAAACATTAAACACTCTATACAGTGTTAATAAGGAGATGACCAGCCTTGATAACGTACGAGATCTGTACTCGTTTCTCAACAAATGGAGGTTAATGACAAAGCCGACTCACGAGTTGATAAAGGAGAAGTAAATTAAATCGCCGTCAGCTGTAATGTGCATTCTGTAGCAAGGTAATGTCGACCCAGAGGCAAACACAAACATAAAAGTACCCACATGCATGAGTTTACACCGTCAAACACATGTGCATCCTGGAGCAAATATTTCATCACTGCCACGGCCTCGACACAAAGTGCAGCTGACGAAGGACAACAGCCAGACGGCATCCAATAGCAGGCTGCAGCTAAAGCAAACACCATATGCCTCTAGGATTTCATCTCGACAAATTCCAGGACCTGTTTTGTTTAACCAGAGAGATGCTTGCACTTTGTGGAGTCACTACCTGACGTCGGTGTAGAGAAAACAACAGAGGCTGAACAACAGCTGTCCAGCCTGCCAGAGAATAAACCTATGATTATAGAAAAATCCCTTATAATTCAGGGGAAATTGCAACACCAGTAATTCCCTTACACACTAAAAAAAGCTGCTACTGCTTAAAATATTTACTACAAAAATAAAAAAATACTAAAAATGATACCTGGAACCATCATTTTGTGCTGCGCCTCGACACTTTTTCAGTCAAGACTTCTCTCTTCGAGTTTCACTTGCCATACTGAATGTTTTTCCATGACTATCTGAAAGGAGGACTATTATGCAGACTGCAACAGAAAAGAAGAAGTGTGACGGATGGAGGTAGAGTGGAAATCTCAAAAGTCACCATCACAAAATATGAACTTGGCGTGTTAAAAAGCATCCTTTATACACGGCCAGTCTTTTAGATAAATTACAAATCTAGAAATAACACGGACATCAGTTCCGTTTATGCTGTCCGTTTAGAGGACGCGTTCAACACATGTGCAGCAGATTGCTACGCTACCACCTGTAGTTTAGTGGGCGTGCGGACTGTTAGCACGGTCACAACAACTTTATGTACGCACAGAGCAGTAGCTTTTCCATTAGAAAACATTGGGGCCGGTCAACAAATCCTGGAAGATTTCAATGTACTGGAGTGATGGGAGAAATTCCAATTACTGTTTGTGTTTATTGAGCTTAAAAACACACCGCCTACCTTTACCTGTGTGTGACCGCCCCCTCAACTGCAGTGGCTCGCACTCGTGTGCCCACACAGACAGCGCTGCTGCTGACAGCCCTATTATATATATAGTTAAGTTTACCTTAAATAATGGAATGAAAAAATAATAGAATGTCTCATTTCATTTATGTCTAGTTTAGACAACAAAAAAAAGTCAAAAACTCGTAATTACTGGATTACGCACAGAGCCTTCTGATGACGATATTTATGTCACATTACATTTCCTTTTTCATTACAATTCATTTAGTATACACTTGTATCCAGAGCGACTTACAGTGAACTAACTGTCTAACGTCCCCCTGGAGCGACTCAGGGTTAAGTGCCTTGCTCATGGGTATTGAACTCACAACCTTCTGGTGTTCTATTTGGAAGCCTAACCACTAGACCACCACGCCACCGTGTCACGCAGACCATAACTTTGCATACTCGCCGACGCGTAAAGTATAACTTCGGCATAATGCAGAGGCTTTGTGCTGAGCCGAATAGAATATAATTATACAGCCCAGTCAGAGCTGTAGTTATTCATTCTGCATCACACATTTGGGACCGATTTACACGACTGCCTCTCTATCACCAAGGAGCAAAATTATAGGTCCAGTGAAGCATATACCTGCACATAACATACAGAGCTGTCTTTTCTTTTTATAACCAATTTACACAGCTATAGAAAATATGTATATAAAAATGTTTTCAGTGTGAACATAACTTTGTGTTTTTTTTTTTTTTACCAGGTATGGAGACACTGTATTACAGCTTAATTCATGCCTATGAGCAATAGTGACTTAGTTATTAATATATGCAGTATATCAGTAGGTTTTTGTTTTGCTCAATACAGCTTTAAATAACTATGACAGATACATCTTTCTTTCGGTGATGCATGTTGTCAGAGGAGGAGTAAGATAGTCTTTAAGGACTATACATAAACATTGAAGGTGCTCATTTATCTATAATGACAATAACTTATATCTGTGTTTAGAATATAACCATTGCCAAATAGCAATAACAGAAAAAACATAAACCCCCTTATGTGAATCCCACAGAGATTAAGTCTTCAAGCTTCACCGTATCGAGGTAGTATTTAACGTGTTTTGTAAGTGACGTATTGTTAATAAAACGGTTTGTGTATTGGAGTATTGTACGCCACGAAACCAGCACCGTTGCTGGCGATGTCTCTAAACTCTCCTAAAAGTTGACGGGCTAATCGATTTACACCTGTCCAGGTTGATATTGCCAAATAACTCTTCAAGACAGAGTGAGCACACTGGAAGTAATGTTTTTCACTCCAAGTTTGTATTTTAAAACAGACTGAAATTGACAGCAGCTCAGTAAAACAAAAAGAAGTCGTTTCAAATAGCTTCCGTTTAGTTTGCTTCAACACAACCTTCTTTAACAATTCTTCCGTCTATCCTCTGGTGTGATCATCACTTCAACCACCTCCTGCTGCCGGAGACGGTGACTGCATTAAGAAAGTTTAATAGTTTAGCTTTGCGTACAGAGCTTTTGGTATAGCTGCTGAATGCTGAAAAGCCGGTCTGGACTCAGCACCCTGTAGAATATGACTACTACCTGCTTGCCTGAAGGCTTGTGGGGTAGTGAAGGACTTGATGTCACCGCGTGGGTCTCCAGAGGCCTAATCTGAATCTATATCCAACTGGATTTAGTGTAAGCCCCAGATCTGCGGTATTGTGAGATTCACAAGGTTTATTGTGTGGAACATGCTCGCGCTCTGCTGAGAAAGGAAGTATTTAAATGGACAGGCTTACGCTCCCACTGCTAGAACTGGTCAAAGTCAATAAAATCCTTCATCTACTAAACTCAGCATTTCACCTTAAAGCAGCAGGTAACACAGAGAGAAAGGGAGACAGAAAGCGCAAACTGGGGAGGGGTGCAGAGATGAAAACATAACAGATAAAGGCATAAACACCCCCTGCGTGATCTAACAAGTAATAACTTCTTAATCACTGCGTGTTTATCATGTTGTGTTTATTTTTCATTTGCAAAACACAAACACCAATGAAGTGTGAAGGGCTGAATCCAGACATGTCCCAGTGTTCCATCTCTTATCCATGTTTGTATAGCGTTAGAGTTTTGCACCTGAATATGCAGTTCACGCAAAGTCAACGGTACGCTGAATCAAAGCATCAAAGCAGTCAAACTCACACTTGAAGATAATCCCCAACGATAGAGAGATTTTGCAAGTTAATCTCACCCGTGACATCTTTTATTGGCTTTTATACTCCAAAGAAACTTTAGGACAGCCACAGTGAAATAACTGTTCACAGCACAATATGTTATGATGGTCTTAAGTGTATCATTGCATTTACAGAACTCAGGAAAGTGGATGCCTGGGAACAATGGCTGATAGTAAGTCCAACAGTGTGCTGCAGTTATGTGTAAGGTTGGGGGGGGGGGGCATAATATAGAGACAGTATTTTACTGTACATCTTTCCTTTGCAACATCATTTCCTTTAAAACACATTATGTGAAGCTATGCTGCTGTAGCTCTGTGCATTTCCCAACTAAAACAATACTTTTGAGAGACTAATGATCCTGTAATTTCCTTTTCCAATGTTCTTTTATTTGCTTGGATGCCACTGCTGCCACAACCAAGCAAGAAGAGAACGCTCGAGTTTTCATCAAAGTCCTTAATGCGTTGATTGTTTGCGAGACGTGTTTGACGTCAATTAAGCAAACGTGACTAACCTCTGACTGTTTTCCCTCTGAAGTGAAATCAACTTCTTGGACACACTGACTGGATTTTCCCTCACACCCTCAGGTGGCAAGACAAGTTTGTAGGCACACATTCACTCTGGTCCTCCGTCTCCTTCAGACTTCCTCTCATGTGTTCGGAGCTTCTATTGCGCCTCTTGTCATTCATTAACAAGCCCTTTGGCCCATTCACTTTGTTGCTCATCCCAACACCCACCACAAACCCAAATCTACCTTTCACCAGGGGGCCCGGGACTCATTGCTGGTGCCATCTCAGACGCCCACCTGCAGAGCGCTTTGCCAGGATCTGCTCTTACACCCACAGTCTGAGTCAGCGCCAGAACCTACCACAATAAATAAATAAAGTGCATGTCCTATTCATGTGTAGTCTCTTCCAGTTGAATTTCAGCCAAACATAAATGTTGCCATCTAAATATGCCCAGAAGTGGAACAAGTGCTAGTGCTGTGATGTAGCTCAAAGATGAGGTTTCATCGCTAAGCCTGCACTCACTCCTGCCAGCTGCGCTGTGGTGTTTATCTGTATTGTGACTACCTTTTTGTGCTTGCAGAAGCTACATTCACACAATGGCTGGTCATTTCCTGTCTGCAAACATGCTGAAGGGTTCTTACAATGCTTTACTTTCTCTCCCCGCGCAGAATTTATGCCGTTGTGTTCGTATGCACCTACTACTTTTACCTCCCATAAATTGGTGTGCAGCAGTTGCTTCACGCTGAAGCAATAGACGTGGCACAACCATTTCAACAAATAAAAGTTTAGTTCCTCGACGTTGAATGGCAAAAAGAGTTGCTATGTGCCAAACAATTGTTGTGAATTGGAAATTCACAATCAAAAGTAATAAACTGCTGTTATTACGGGATATTGTCACAGGGGAACAGTAATAGCCTGCATTTCCGGTCCAAAACAAAGTAGGCACTTCCTTTTGAAAGTGGTTACCAATGGTCACAGGTGGCAATGTTGAAGGAGAAAAAACGACATCAAATTGAGGTCAAACAAAGCTTCTGTAGGGTAATCACTGATGGCGCCATTACTGCCATGAGCACGGATGCGCCACTACATCTAGATCTAGCAGCTACCTCTGTGGTCGACCTCATCACAGATTCCTCAACAAGACACATCCTCAATCCTGCGCAGTTTCCTTTGAGTCAGGATGTGAATGCTTGGCTTAGCAATGATTAAAATCGAATCACAAGTCAGTTGTTGGTGATTTAACTGGAGGGCAATATTTATTATTTAGGATTAAGAATTTTTCATATGGCATTGCAAAACTCAAAAGCAACATATCTCACTATGCCACTGTTAAAATCTTTAATGTTATCAATGTTTTGTTAAATTTGATACTTTCTCTCTCGTGTATGTAGCACGCTACTCTTTGTGCCAATTGTTATGCAGCAGGTGAATAGTTAATACATGTAGTAGGGCAATTTGTAAAGCGCGCTAACATCAGGATGTAATTCAGTACCACCAGAGTAAGATGTTCAATAGGACAGATTAGCATGACAAGGAGAGTCAGGGTTCAGGAGTTATGAATGTGACAAGTCAAATGAAATGAAAAAACAACAACATTACTTTGTGCGGCGCAAACAAGACAAGTGAGCTGACCTTTGTTGGCCATTGTACTAAAACATGATAAGAGATTCCAGGTCCACCAAACACTGACATATTGAAAATCTTGATGGGATTTTACGTTCCCTCAAATCTAAAAGTTGTTCCGCTTCTCCGCTTCAAGAGGACACAGCTGGTGTACAGTCAATATGATCCTTTTGTCAGCCCAGAATATGCTTCCCATAATAAAAGTAGATTAATATGGTGGGGGAACACAAAAGAGCTGCTGGTAATTCTAGTCCCTCCAAGTCATTAAAAGAAGAGGAACAATGAAAGTACGGAACTGAATGAAAAATAATGAGCTCCAACTATATTTTCTTACGCGCAATCAAGAATTCTGATAAATTGCTTTCCAACACATGCTATGCAGAAAAAAAAAACTGCAAAGAGTATCCAAGATAATGTTGCATATCTCCTCAAATGTATATTGGATCTCGTTAGTAGGGCGTGAGACTATGTACACTGTATATGTCATAGTGCAGTAAAACATTAAGTGTCCGTCACATGGGCTACTGCAGCGAATATAACATGTGTGTGGCTGCTGTAGAGACAATGTTCTGTACCTGCATGTTTCTGTCCCTCCCCTGGGTCCCATCTCAATGATCCATTAACAAGCCATCTGTCATTGTCATTGTAATTAATCTGGTGCTATTTAGTGGATAATGAGATGCTGTCGTGGGTTTTTTTTTTTTTTTTGCAGCTTCACTTCCCAGAGACTTGTTTCCTGTCTCCGCCAGAGCAAGGAGAAGAAGGAGGGGAGGAGGTGGGAGAGAAAGGATGCAATAGAGCCGTACTGCATCATGGTGGCGGCTGCTGGTGTCGGTGTACAGATGGTTAGGATATTAATTCGCCAACATTCACATGAGAACGGCGCTCATCACCCTGAAAATCGCACGCCCATGACACAAGTATTTAAAGCAATCAACTACAAAGAGGTTTTACATCTCGCGAGTCATATACCTACTTGTCTTCCATACACATAGGACATGTCAGACGTGATAGGTGTGGAGATGGTTTCAAATTATGCGGGAAGGCATAAAACGTAACCTAAGTATGATTGTGGTGACTACTCCATATTTATGTGATTATTTATGGGAAAGGTGCCAATTCCACTGAAGCTAATCTGACGGAGTCTGAGCACCAGCAGGCTCTCAGAAAGATCTTTCGCAATCACACGTGAAAATTAAACGCTGGACTAGAAGGGCTGTTCCTGCTCGGGATAGAAATTGCCCTGCCACAAGTAATATCTCATGCTAAAGCATTGCTCTCAACATTCACATCATTTGCTTCCTTTGCTGTAAAAAAAAAAATTCCCAGTGGAATTGTATTGCTGGTGAGATGAATACATTTTCACTCACAGACAGGGACAGACTGTGTCAGGGCCTGTGAAATTTCACACATAAACACCATGAATATAGGTGATCTTCTTCAATCTTTCACTGGAAGATTTATGTATTACCTGCCTCTAGCTCTATTAGTATATCTCACAGATTTATAACAGATCTGCGAATTGATTACACCTACCGAATATATATATATATATATATATATAAAAACAAAGCAGTGGAGGCAGAGAGGATTAATTTGATGGATGTAGAAATGGGTCTATTACCTTACACATAACTCCCTTCTTTTTTAAATATAACATAAAATCGATCACTGCTGTCAAAGAAATAGAGCAATGTAATGGCACCGACAACTGTGAAAATAGAATGATGAAGTGAACGCTTGACGTTCGACAGTCAAAGAAATGGAGTTATTAAACACAATTTACTTCATTAGGTTATGAACGGCAGCATCGCTCCACAATCACGTCAGCTGCTGACAGCCACCCACAACCGCTGTGATCCAATCGACTACAAGAAAATAAAGTGTAGCACATGACGAAGCAGAATCCGAGCAGAATTTTGAGGCGATGAATAAATGATCTTTGCGAGCCCCGCTGGTCTCTTCATTTTCCACTTATTTACTGCCAAGGGCTTCCATTATCAGCGTTTGTTACCAAACTCATTTCTGTGATAAATCTCACCCACTCTCTCTCTCTCTGTTTACCAACAGCGAGGTGAGTAAGCTAACCCCCCTCTCGAATCAACAACCATTTCTCACACGCAGAGAATGTAACACACACGCAAAAAAAAAAAAAAAAAAAAGCATCACATAAGATATGATTTAACAAAAGAGCTAGCTGATCCAGGGTGATGAGTAGAGGACTCACCAGTGTGTCTACGAGGGCTATTGCTCTCGTTGGCTAGATTGATGGTTGACACTGGAAGGTAGTCTGTGGGTGCTGCAGTCAAGCATCATTACCGTGGCCAAGCACCCCAGGTATGTGGTTAATGGCAGTGAAGAGAGAAAGTGTGCATGTGTGCCAGTTGTTCAATGAGGCTCTGCAATGTGTTGGGGGGGAGACAAAAAAAAAAACAAGTGGCGATCACTCCACTGAGCTACAATGTAAAGTGATCATCCAAAGCATGCAAATATGCCTGTTCAAACCTTTGAGCTGAATTCAATGATATCATTAGGGGCTCAAGATTCTCATTAGTTCTACATTATGGTGTTCAGAGATTCTAGAAAGGGACCACATTTTAATGGCTCTTACAAACTCAATTTTTAAATTTGGCTTTAAGAGGTGATGATTAGCAGTCAGGAAAAGACTCTGAGATCAAGGCAGACTGAAAACGTGCTTACAGTTGCAATGTGTGTTCTCATTAAATTTGTGTAAGAATAAAACCCTGCAGGAGGCTTACTAGTGCCAGAAAGTACTCTTGAAATTTTTTTTATTACAGACCATCCATTTCAGGGCCGTTTCCTAAAAAAAAAAAAAAAAATAGCAATGCTGCTGGGCAACCCTGCCCAGGTAAAATGGGCCCTGTGGTGTAGAGTAGATGAGAGCTGATACAGGCTGACATGGACAGTGATATGACAGTTCTTGCTGTTTGTTAAATAGACTGCGTTGCTTCTGCCTTGCATAGGCAGCTTGCAGATGTCTGGGCACATTAATCAGTGTCATCACAGCAAAAGAGTTATGAATGAGCTACAGTAGTGTTGGAGGGCGGGGCCGCTGGGACATGAGCAGACCTGCTGCTACACTTTTGTAAGCGGCGGGGGAGGCACGCTGCTACTGCAAATATTGTGTGCACAATATATTTGGTGTCTGCCGAGATGTATCGGACAACAATGCCTGGTAATCTTGAGCAAACATATCATTCATCTAGGTGCCTACCTAGGGACAGAAAGGCAATTATCTCACAAAGTACAAGTATTCTCACTGTCTGTGAGCACTTAATAAAATCCACAGTGAAAAGTCAGAACAAATCTCAAGATTTACCAATGAGTATGTCACAATTCCTGTCAATCTTTGTAAATCCGACCATTACTCAACTCTTCATCCACAAATAGCCACAATCTGCTAGTACAATAAGTCATAAAATGCCTATTTACACAGAAACATCACCACTATAGATTTTTCGGATACTACAGACAAAATATTCTTGATTTATTTTTTTTAATGCAAGATTGCAGGCAATGCACATAAACAAGTAAATGCACACAATGTGACCTGAATTTCTGCAATATATGAAAGTGATTAATAGAGATTAAACACAATGTGGTAAACAAATGGATGAATGAAACTGAGCTAATGTTCCACTACGGGAACATTACAACTCTATGTTGACTTCCCAAATAATGACAGTTGATCTGCCTGATTCATTTAAGAGTCATCCAAAAAGCATTTCATAGGAAAATAAAAGAGAGATTTGGAAATGCAAATATTAAAAAAAGATTTTCGGATGAATATTTGGCATATGAGAAGAGATATTGCAACAATTACAACAAGGACACATGATTATAAATTGTAAAAGGCCTTTTTACTGGGTCTATAAAGTCTTGTTAAACAGTATTTTTTATACAGCACTAATAGACAGTACTTACTACCACATTATTCTGGAACTTTGAAAGGTCAATCATCTCAATTAACATGCCATAAAGGATGTGTTACATCCTCAGCTGTTGTTTATCTTGGGCAAATGTTTTTGACCTTTCAGCTTGAACACAAGAGCAGAAGTCTACTAAAATACTGCCAATACAGCAAGTGAAAACACAGATCCTACCACTGTGGTTGGAGTGTGAGAAAAGTGTTTTATCTAATCAGACCCTAGACAGAGGACAGAGTTGCAAGGCTGGAGCAGCCAATACCACAATCTGTAATCCATTCTTCTCCCGTCCACTGCAGTTATCCTCGTTTCCATGGGACGAGATGCATGAAGTGATACGTTGTTGCAGCCGTTAATAAGGACAGGAGACCTGAGTTACATTTAATCGATCGATATGTAGTGCCACCGCAGTTAGGCTGTACTTAACATTGCAGTTACATGCTAACAGCAATTAGCTCATTAATGCAGGCCAACACAAGGGGAGAGATAATGTACTGGTGCCTATTTAACACATGGTCACGGTCACACACGCACACACACACACACGCACACACACACACACACACACTTCCCTCCTCCCTGTAGATTTTACATATCTACATCTCATATCCTGAAGCCCCTTCAGCCCCCTCAGTTACTGTCTGAATGTCAACAAGCTCCACAGAAACAATTAGCACACAACTCTAATTGTGTGTGCATGTCTGTGTTAAAGACAAATGACTTAATGAATGAATAAGCTATGTGTGCTACTGCGAAAACAAACAGCATATGTAAAGGATCAGTATGAGGAATGAGGAGCGTGATTTTTCTGTAATCTGGGTTTTCCACATATACGGCACTTGTTAGTGTATCATTCTTGAGTTTTCAAAAAGGTCACACATCTCAATTAACATGCCATAGAGAACATTTCTCTATTGTTGTTTATCAAAGGCCTTTAAGCCTGAACGCAAGAACATTCAACCGATTCCACTATATTCTCTGGGGTCAATACTCCTACATTTATTCATTCATCTACACATTAAACGTATGTTCGTTCCCACCAGAAACAATACATCTTCATGTGTTTTCAGGAGTTGATGTTAGCTTAATGAGTAGATGCTTGATGCTATAACCAATGAGGAAATTGGGAATTGAAGAAGCATTTATTAGGTTAACACTAAAACCAAAGATCTCCCTAAAATTAGAAATTAATATTTGAATTGATTCATATTAGTTCAATAAACATTTCATTTATAAAGAACTTGATCCTGTGATTTATGTTTGTATGAAATATCAGGTCCCTGTACACCGGGCAAGAACTCCGTAGCAGCCTTCAAATTTTGAGACTACATTAATTATGGTTATCAATTTTTCCTTTGATGGGTGGTGCTCCGAGGTATTCAATTCTGTTACTCAATATAAAACCAAGTGTTTCTGATAGTCGAAGTTGAGTCCCATCACTCTCCTTCACCTTGTGTACCAATTCATGTGTTCATAATACATCATTTTCAGTTATTAATTATAAATATATATTTTGGTATTAATAATAAAATCTGCTACAAATCACGCTACACATGCAAACAAGAATTACGGGCTTGAATCTTTATTGGAAGACAAGGCGAGCCTTTGTGTAAAATTGGATTTAGGAGGAAATGTCAGCTGGATTCATTTGGTTGATAGAAGCTCAGTGGAGTGGCCATTAAACAGTAAAACAGCTCTCTTTATTTGGAGGCTGATAGATGAGGCAGTCATCTTTATTCACAGCCTCCCTTGTCAAATGGAACAAATCTTTGCATAAGCCTGTCTTTCCTTCTTCCTGTTTTTCTCTCATTCTCGCAAACACACATGCAGCATCATTATGGAACAGAAGAAGCCTCTCCAGACTTTTGTAATTAATAACAATGGTGTAATCAAATTAAGGTCCGTCTTCTCCTCTTCTGTTTTTGTTTTTGTTCGAAATGTCGCATGCCTTAATGAGTTTGCTCCATTGCCTGGACCCTGTGCTGATCTCGAAACCCCACTGTGAAACCCAGGCTACTTTTGATAATGTGGTTAGAGAAAGAAGATGGGGAGAGACATCAAATAGGGTTAGGAAGACAGTGAGCCTGGAAAGATCAGTCTCTCTGCATGGTGGCAACACAGGGGCAGTGGGGTGCCATTCAGAGGTACTAAGGTAAGACAAGCCAAAGGGGGTAGTTAGGTTGAAATGACGCCACCAAAGGGGGTAGTTAGATTGAAATGACGCCGCAAACAGTGAGGAATGAGGGACTTAAGTAACTAAGGTGAGACCACAGCAGTCGAGCTTTGGAGGGTCACGTCAAAGACTGAGACAGCAGAGAACATCGCACAGGATGAGTCAGACGGTTGGGAACACATGGGGTACAAAGGAATAAAACAAGACATAAATGACACAACATAAAAGGATTACAGGCTTTCGCAAAACCTAAATGAGAAGCGCAATTGGTTATTTTTCATATTACGTTGCCAGTCAAAGTAGTAAAGACGGAGGGCATGGTAATCAGTGGGCTGCAGAAAACAGGCCGATGATGTTACATGCTTACTGGTGCATACTGCTGCAAAACACGCTCAATTTACATTGAAGGATAATTCATTACACATATCAGTGCATGTTAAGATTAGGACCACATCTCTGGGACCCAATGACACTCTCAGTTCCCAACTCTACTTATGGACTCAAAAAGCAAGCGGATAGAGTCAGTGCGCATGTCTGATTCGGAGCGTTGTGTCTGGTCATGGCAGTCTGGTGACAGGCCAGACAGGTGACGGATTTGATCATCTTGACAGGTTTGAACACTCTCACGCACGCCACATGACGTACACCCTTGACAGCATTCATCTTGATAAGGGTCAAGTCATTCAATGAGAGAGGCTAGTGTGACTGGCTCGGCAACACCAATGCAGAGATGCTGGCAGACTCAATTAACTGTAGAAAAAGGGATAGCTCTGGTATTGGGATTATACAGTGGCATGAAGAAAGATTAGATCCAAAAGGATCTTGGACAATGTTATCCTTTATTTGCTCACATGGTGCGGCTATTGATTATATTTAGTGTCACAAAGACACACTTAATGAGTTCGTATGATTACATTCTTACATTCTGCAGTGGCTCTTGCCATTCCCACCTGGATAATGCTGGTGTTAACTTTCTTTGCCTTTTCCTTTGACTATTTCTCTGGATTATTTCAACTCTAGTAGGTTTGACATGACAAATGGAGTCCCATGAAGATTCACTCTCTGGCTTCTTTTGTTTAATCTTTATGTGTACTTTCACTTGGCTCTATCATCAGCAAGCCTAAGATCAGTTATCATAACTATGCAGATGATACATTACTTTACATTTTAGTATCTCCTGATAACATGAGCACTTTAGAGTTATTGCTGAACAACATCAATCTCTGGCTGAGAGGCCGCAGATCTATATATATATATATATATATATACACATGCACACACACACACACACACTGTATATATGTATATAAAACATTGGCCGATATATAAATCGATAATAGAATTTTTTACTTATTTACTACGCAGCCCTAGAAATTCAGTATCAGTCGGGCTCTAGTTATTTCTTCTTATTCTTTTTTCTGATTGGATAGCTAGTATTTGTTTACAATAAAAGTAATTAACACTAACGGTAATGTATTATTGAAACCTAATAGTGGAATAGTGGCATTAATATGAGCTGAGCTCAAGGCACTCAAAAGTGTATTACACACATTTGTAGTTTTTCAAAGTCTTCTTACAAGCTACTCATTGTATGTTAAGATCCAATGACGTTGAAGTACTGCTTTTTTGTATTATACAGGTCATGGCTAAGAAAGCCCTTTACAGTTGACCAAGGTTGTGCAAATGTGTGTGGGCTAGTGTGTGTGCGTGTGTGTGTGTTTGTGTGTTTGTGTTTGTGTGTGTCCATTAATGACGAGCAATTATTTCCCCGGTTTTTCATTCCCTGCGGCACTCAATTAAATGTGCCACTGACAGTGACTTAAACCCAATCAAGGTCCTCTGTGTGATTTTTATATTAAGTTTGTCGAATGACAACACACCCACATAATGAATACACCAGTAATTATCACGGCCAAGAATTTATCTAAGAGAAGATAAAAAAATTATCAGAGTTGGGACTAATGATTTCGATCTACAACACCTAAACTCCCTTTGTGCAATGCAGTGTGATACAAAATCTATATATATTTTAAATTTTTAGTTTTAGCCTTCAGCCCTTCAGCAATCACAAGGACAAGAACTCTCACGATGATTTTCTGTGTGAGATTCAGAGACAACTTGTGGAAGGCATTGCAAATTATTGCTCTGTTGAAATCGTAAACTGCTACAGAGCAATTCACATGTAATAATAACACCCGTTCAGAAAAAGAATCTGCTGAGGAAGATACAGGGCTCATCAAAGGCCAGCAATGCAACCAGCTGGCTTGATAGAAGTTGCTTTCGGAATCAACTTCTCACAAAACAAAGAGAGTGACGCACAGAGTCAAATTAGCAGGTGGGGACCAAGACACTGACTGGGGCTCAGACAAAGAGCCCTAACCAAACACTATGTTCTCCTACAGCTCGGCATGCTGCTTCTAATTAAAGGAGCTGTCACGTCCCATTGAGCAGATTGCTACCAGCAAGTCGGCCTCC
This sequence comes from Bovichtus variegatus, assembly GCA_943593645.1. NCBI lineage: Eukaryota > Metazoa > Chordata > Actinopteri > Perciformes > Bovichtidae > Bovichtus > Bovichtus variegatus. Next base: position 13,373,580 of record CALSCE010009465.1, on the reverse strand, counting down.
CAAGGACCAAGAAATGGTACATATTAGAAGATTCACTTTAATCCTGCAACACATACACTTATCTCCTGTACGGGGTGCTGGGAAAGCAAAGGAGAGAAGGAGCGAGGTTGGGTGACTGAGGACGAGAGAGAAACAGAGAGAGAGAGAGAGAGATGAGTGGTAGGAGGATGTGAGAAAGCAACGCAGGGAAGGAATGCAGATTCTCAAAGAGGAAACGGAGATGGAGCCAGAGTACGAAAATAGAGGGAAGTGGAGGTGCAAAGGTGAAGAGAGATGGCAGCGGAGGACGAGAGATGTACTGCTCTCCGTTTTTGAATATGAGCAAAGCCCCTGGATTAATCAGGCTGAGTCATGGTGCCACAGGGGGCATCTGTTCTGTTCAGCTCTGTTCAAACTGTTGCAGTCGCCCGCAGGCTAAAGGATCCACTCACATTTACCCCAAAACCTAATGTTTTCAACAGTATGTGCTTCTTACGAGAGAACATGCAAGACACAGTCAAAACTTTGCTGTCAATGCACACGCACCGTATTGCTTACACGTTTGAAAACTGACAAGGGATAATATAATATGATGCAATACTATGTTGGTGTATTGGTAAATCAAGCACATCAACTTGCAATTACTACATAAGGCTTACAAAATAGACTTGGATGCGAGTTCCTTCATTTGCACCTTGTGTTGCCATCTCACATTAATTCATTAGAAGCTTCATTTTGTAGCTTAGAGAGAAACATCTTTTAAACTCTGACTATTAATATAGGCATACGAGGTAGTAATACAAATGACAAGTGTGTTAGTGTTTCAGTTGTTAGTAATGTGGGCAGCTTTTTATGGGTTTGACCGTGGTATGCATCAATCACAGGTGGAAATTACCTTAAAGATTGGAAAGTTTATCGTCTTGTTTAATACCTGTGGCTGTAAATGTAAAAATCCAGCTTCCACATGCAGTTAAAGTTGTGTTTATGAAGCAAGCAGTCTAATTCAGTTTCTCTCACTGGTTCTCTTTGTTGTAGTTTCATCCGCAATCACTCAGTAAACTACCTCCCTCAGGCTACAGAATGCCCCTTCGAAACTATAGTATACTAAAAACCGTCTCATAACACTGCCAAGGATTTATACCATAAAGAAAACCTTGAACTGTGTTCTAACCTTGGGATGGTCATCTCAGCTGGCAACGGCTCGTAAGGTATATTGGTTATTACAAAACTATTTTTCTCAGTTAATACCTAGTCAAGAAAGTTCTTTAGTTTTAGTAGTTTTTCAGAAAGGCATCTCAGCAGCAGAAGCCAAAAAAATGTTGTATATTTTAAGCATCGATTCAGAGATGTGATTTAACTTTAATTTGCGCAATATACATTTTGTTTTTTATTTATCAGACAGCCAATCAGAAATATGTATTGTATGTACAATACAATACATATACATGTACAATACAATATGTATGTACACACACACACACACACACTCACACACACATTACACTGTTTGCAAATAGGTGGTGATAGTCTAGTGGTCTAGTGGTCAAGCTTTCAAATAGAAGACTGGAAGTTTGTGAGGTCACTACCAGGCACTTAACCCCGAGCTGCTCCAGGGGACTGTCCCTGTAGTTAGTTCACTGTAAGTCACTCTGGATAAGAGCGTCTGCTAAATGACCTGTAATGTAATGTCGAAAGGGTTAAGAAGTCGCTGCTGTTAAAGCTGAGGAGACAAAATCCAATCTAAGATATCAAAGAAAGTTGGTGCGAGGTACTAAATAATTACCTTGTATGACATCCACTCCAAATCATACTTATGTCAGCCCACCACACAACAGACACTTAAAAACAAGAAGGGTTTGGAAAAAGAAAATTCCACTTTAGAGAGAGAAACACAAGAAAGCCTGACTGATCTGAAGAACCACTTAGACAAATCTAAATCCGGAGAAAATGTTCCCTGGACTGTTAAACCTCAATTAAAGCTCTTTAGCAAAGCATAGTGACACTTTAAAAACAACTAAATTAAACTCCAAAAAACAGATCCACTACAGACAAATGAAGTGGATTATATGCCAAACTGCCTCTGGAAATAAGCTCAAACACACGGCCTTGAACACACGGTCATACAATTAGTCAACTACCAGGGAATTTCAAAAATAAATTTCAGAAATCAGTCAAGATCGTAGTTTCACCCACAGGATAAGGATCCGAAGGACAAATATAATGTTTAATAACTAGTTGTAAAAAAAAAAACTTGGTCTCATCTCATCATATTTTCAGGTCACAATGCAGAAAATGGAAAAATTCAAACAGGAGCACAGCCAGTAACGCCTATATTCTCCTATATTATATGTCTGCACTGCCGGACTGCCTATACTTCCCAGCAAGCAACATCATCATAACTTCCAGTTAGAAAAAGCCCACCACAGTCTCAAGACTATAGAGAGATCTTTATGCCCCCATGATCCTGACAGTGGTTACGCAAGTGGTTCAGTAAGAAAGAAGTGAGCGACTTCAATTAACGTTAATGAGCAAAGAAAATGAATCGTGTTAGCACGGCTCACTGGTGGCGATTCGCTGACTGGAGCTATTAACACAAACTGAGCGAGAAAGCTCATCATCAACCTAGCACCCTGTTCATGTTGACGCATACCTCGCTATAATGGCTCACCATAAAACAACCATCACCTCAGAGAGCATCTTGTCACGGTATGCTGATCATAACTAATTTCATTTGGTGTGAATTTGAGCTGTATGTTTTGTCTGCGCTTTCATGGATGTAAAGAGTCTGTGTAATAATGAGTCTCAACAGAATCTACCACCCCGGGCTCCAAAGCCACAGTCTGCTTCAGACAAAGACAGCTGGCAGACGTTTAAATACACTGTTGCCCAACTTTAGCATAAAGACTTCGATTTCAGTGTGAGCCAAACATGAAAAAAAATTTGCTAATTGCCTTTCTTGCACAGAAAGATCCATCCCCATGTTTAGAGTAAGACACCCTATGATCAAACATCCATATCTTCACAGCAGGAGTCTTGGGCTGCCGCTAAACTCCAGCCTGCGGCGTAAAAGACCCATGCAACATTTCGCATCAGAAAAAATATTCTGCTGGAACATTTTCACTGATGTCAATATGAGAATTAGCCTTTTGATGCACCCCCTGGGTAAAGATCATCTGTCTCACACAGATATACATATAAGTATGCATAGACTAGCACTGAGGTGGGAGGTAGTGTTGAATCCCCAAGCCTACCGCCCTCCCCTTGCTCTTGAGTTTCCTTATCAATCATGCCCAGCCCTCCCAGGGCTCTGTAATTTCCAAATAAATAAATCATTAGTGGCTCCAGCATGAGGATTAATCAGTGGCTACTGCTGCTTCTTCTGCCTCTCTGTGGGAGTGTACCGTCACTCCCACTACATTCACATAAAGCGCCATCAGCAGCAACTAGCTGTCGATTGGCAGCGCTGACTGTGGGGGATTAGAAGTGGCAGCCTGGAACCTCCACATAATGTTCATTTCAGTTCTCTCGCTCTTTCTTTCTTTCACTTTTTGATCATTCTGCCTCTTAGATTAGTTCATGCTTTATTAAGGGGCAAATGTAGCAGAACCGTATATTTACAGTATTTACATATGTGGGGTTTATCTATAATGAAAATCTGGGGTATGTGGGTGATCTAACTTTGAGGGAAACCAGTTGATCGCTGTTTTTAAGAGCTCTGTATAATTGAGTCAGTGAATAGAGGGGGGTTGGTGGAGCTGGTGGCGTTAGGAGGGATCGCTGTAGTGACAGATAGAGGAAGAAAGACAGGTTAGAGAAGACTGGGAAAGAATAAGTGCTCTGCTGGATTGAAATGGAGAGTAACAATAAGAACAAATGGATTGGTTGTTCTCAAAATAAAAGAGTCCTTCGACGTACACTTATCCAATCCAGCGAAAACAATTAAACAATAAAACAAAGAGAACAAACAACACAAAAACATCAGAGTTAAGTGTGAGACTTCAGGTGCAATACGGAAAACAACACCATAGTTAAAAAATATTTGAAACAAAGTCATTTAAGAGCACGCAAGTCCCGACACGATATTGAAAACAAATTTATTCTAGGAGTATTTAGAGTAGCTGTGTGGAGGGATGCTACATGACACCCATTACTATCACAGATCAATATTAGTCTCTCTGAGGAGAGGAGTAAGGCCAGCGTGACATGAGCCAGCAGGTTTTAAACCAGAGGTACATCATGCAGGGTCGGAGCCGTACCGGATCTATTCAGTGTGCCAAGAACTTCATCATTCATCATTTTTTATTCTCAAGAGCACAGCGTCCCAACAGGAAATTGCGATGTCGACCGCACCATTATTATTCCCTCAGATATGAGTAATTCTTGGTGAAGTAGCAACTTGACATACATGGATGGAAAAGTATAATTTCCAGAAAAAAAACTTAGTGAAGCACTCATCAAGATGTCATCTTAGTCACCTTAAAAAGCCCTAAAAATGAGTTAAGAGAAACGACACAAAACGGAATTATAACAAATCAATTCAGGTTAAACATCATTCCTGTCAGGGCTTGACACACACTTTCTTTTATGTGCTCATAAGTAGAGAAATGTAAACAGATACATAAAGAACTGTAGGGGCGTGATGAAAATCTATCAAATCATTTGTAACGAGGAGACTATAAAAAGCGAAATAATTCGATTTATTTTAGTTTTTTTTTTTTGTTTTTTTTTTCTGCTTCAAACTCTATTGATTTAATTGTGTAATTATTTATACTCTAAACTGCTGTAAACCGTATAAAAGTTTCAAGGTTCATTTATTGTCATTGTACAACACAGGGTTGCACAACAAAATGCAGCTGTAGTCTCTTTGTGCTACACAAATGAAACAAAAAAGCAACAAAAACAGTGGGGAGTTCTCCGCAGATAATACGGCCTTCATCTTATCATTGGAAATTTGACATCAAGAAAAACGATGTCCATCAACTTTGACTACATTTGAGCACCAAGCATCGTCGATGTAAAAAACGTTTTCATTAAACTTATACAGGGTACATGCTGAATGTGTAGTGCACAAGTACAGTATTTGTGGTGGAAAGAGGATATGCTTTCGTTGTTTGTTTGTTTTTTAAATCTGTTTGGGTATTAGTCCATTATAGCTGCCTTGTGATGCAGACTGCAGTACAGCAGTGCAAAAACATTGAGGTGTTTTAGAGGAAGTTGTCCCACTGAATCCAGACAGACCCCTGGAGAGTTCATTCCAGTCAGCTGTAGAGAAACGTACATAAGGTAACCGCTATTACTGCCGGTGTACAGCTATACTTGTAGGCGATTTGTACAATAGATGTGTGATGCCACTCACCTCGCTATTGAAACATCTGCATCGTCTCTGCGATGCATTTTTATAAACTAGAATAATCTGGTCATGTGTTGCATCTCTTTCTCCCTCGCTTGGCATATCCCAATATGTCCACTTTGATTTCTTCACTTGTCAAGAGACGGCAAGTCTTTGTCTGTGGTCGTGTAGCTATTATAATGGAACAGGAGAAACTTATTTTTGAGGTCTAAAAATATCTAGGCTTCTATGACCCACAGTCCCGTTATTCTAAAGCTGATATTAAAAATGTCCTGGTGCATAAAAGCTGGAAAAGACTGTCTCTTCTGTTAAGATGTCACATGAAATAACACACAAACAACTCCTGAATCCAGGGCAACTCTCCAAATTTACTTATTATGCTAAATATATTGCTTTATATGCTGTGCAGTCGAGCAGAAATGTGTTCTAGGGATGTCAAATGATGCAAGCTGTGCCGAGGTAGTCCGTGCTTCTGACTTAAGACTTCAGATTGTGACTGTGTGGCCCAAGAAATCAAACAGCCGGAAAGGTTTTCCTTTTTTGTTGAAAGATTTACTTTGAGGCTTAGGTTTTTGGATAACGTTTGTGAGCACTTATGTTTTATTATCTTTCATCTCTAAAGAAAAAGACTAATATAAACTGAGATTTGATGATAATAATGTACCTTTTCTTTTATTCTCTTGCTTCAGGGTATACATTAGTGCAGTATGTTATCTAAAAAGGGGGTTCAAAGTGATCTTGAAGAGTGAGAAGACGAAAGACAAACATTTTTCAATGGGAGTATGTTGTTAATGCAAACTCAACACTTCCTGTTGCCTCCCAGGAAAGACAATTAATTATGGCTGTTGTTGAGATTTTTCAACAGGAAGTGCTGAGTGATAGTCACTGGGGGGCTGAGGTGAAGGTTAGAGGCTCGTGTGTCTCTACATTTGGGAATTCTGCACTGAAATGTATTTAGAACTGACTGGTCTGAAAATAAGAGCGGTGCACAGTGATTACTCTCCTTTTCTGTGCAGTGGCAACGATACGATACAAGCATGTTTAGCCTTTAAACATGAAAGATTATTAATTAACTGTTAATTGAGCATTCTTGGTGCAGTGAAAACATGGTAGTTTGATCACGTATGCTTGCTTAGTTAAATGCAGTTGTTTTATCAAAGCTCATATTATCAAAGCCGAAAAAGGCAGACAGATTTCAAATTTACTCTGAGCCCCTTGAGCCATAAGCTGCGCTTTGGTTGTCTGTTTGCCAAACGTGATCCAGCAACACTTAAGGATTAGAATTCTTCTCCTGTAGAAAAGCTTGAAGTTGGCATAAAGTCTTGTTGATGAGAAAAGACACTGACAAGGACATGACACACACATCAGACTATATTTGATCATTGAATAAAAAGGATTTTTGCCATTTTTTGTATACATGCATATGCATGCGGTCTATGTGTGTGTCTCAGATATTGGTGGAGAAGAGGAAGATTACGTGTGTGCATATATATTTCTTCAGCCGTCCTTGTATACACCATCAGTCCTGTTAATTTTCTTGATCCCCAAATAAATCACTACCTACACTGTGCATCAGACACTATCATGCTTCCATTTTCTTTTCTTCTAGCCAAGTTCTGTGTTCTGCTCCCTTCAGAGGGCTCTTTCCCTCCCTAGCCCTTTCTCTCTCCGTTTCTCTCATTTTCTGTAATCCTCTCTCTGCCTCTCTCTTATTTTGTTTCTCTTTGTGCCCATGCATACGTCAGAATGTCAAATGATAGGGGAGGAGAAGAGACAAAAACGATAGCCTCCATTTCAAGGGAAGAACAACAGTGAGAGAACATCTAATTACTCTTATGAGCTTACGCCAGGCACACTGTGTGAATCCTAAACACTGTTTCCAAGCACCATTGACTTTCTGCTCCGAGACAGAAGCCAAAAAAAAGTGGGGAAAAGATAGGGGACAAGGAAGGAAAGGGGTGAATGAAGAGCAACTCAGTCGGGAGAAAGGGCAGGGGGGTGCGATGAGAAGGGCGGGGAGAGGGAGGAGGTTTGGGTGGAGGGAGTGACAGGGGGGGCGGGGGGGGGGACTAACTGCAGGGAGCACATAAGGGGTAATAGCAAAAAAAACAGGCACTTGCTTGGAGTGAAGCGAGGAGCAATTTCAATTATCATCAGCTAACACATCACACCAAGTGTGTACCAAAGTCACGGTTTGAATTGAAAAGCAGAGCAACTCGAGCTCTCTTTGATCCTTTGATGGAACACGTATCACAATCACTCAGAGACATCACTCAAGTGGAGGACAGCGGGGGGGGGGGGGGGTTTCACCACACTCGTGCTGTCTCCGTTGTCATCTATGTCCTTTTTTAGTCGCAGATAGTGTACAAATGAGTGTGTACACAAACATGCAACCCCCCGCTCCGCTTCAACTCCGCCCGCCCGCCCGCCCACCAGCGCAGACACTGCACTCATAAGCCATTCTTCTATAATTTGTCAGTGGAACTCTGGCTACATTGTCGATTCAATCAATACTCCCACATGCCCAGGACTGCCAATGTGCGCACGCACGCAACATGTTCTATAGTCTATCTCCACACATTTGTAGGCGACTCTTGAAATCAGAACTCGTCCACACAAGTCCTCTGACCTTCAGTCAGAGATTCTACTGAATGAGGTCTCACAAGAAGGACGTCCTTTGTGACGGACCATCCAAAAAGACAAACTGAGATTATTAACACAGCAGCCACTTGCCTCTCTTGGTAGGAAACCCTACCTTTAATAACAGCAGATTTATGCACAAATAGTTATTTACTTCAACACACTAGTGAGTAGTAGAACAACTAAAGTGTCTTTTTATGTATTAAATTCTAACCCTAAATCATCACTTTGTTTCAGCTATATTTTTCCATTTGGAAACTGTAAAATGATGAATGAAGGTTCTATTCTAGTGTGTTTAAGTATATGAGTGCAGAACAAGGTAATTTCTTGTTGTTGCATTGTTACGGTTGAGACGAGCCTTAAATCGGGAATGTCCCCGCAAGGGTGGGAGGGGGGAATCTGACCCAAAACATGCCCAATTATCCTCCAGTGTGGCACCAGCACAAGCTTGTCAGCTGTAATATTTGTCACCTCGTATTTTTTCTACATCAGAGTACAGTAGATTAAACCAAAATGTGCTTTCATGACTTAATGGTGCCGATCACAGTAACAATTAATGGGGGGGAAAAATATCAGGAAAACAAATAGTTGGATGTAATTCAAAACAGGTTATGTGGTCCATAGCGACATGTCACACTTCACTTTTACCATTTTAATTATAGATTCCTTAGACAATTGTGAAAATTCTCTCCTCACGGGCATGTCAGCCCTGCAGCTCTTGAACGTGGACAACATAACGTTGCTCACCAACACATTGACTGGTATGAGTCACTTCTAATACAGTAGTAGTCATTAACTGTGTGTATTTCTGGCTGGCTGCACACATTATTGTGGGCTGCGGCAAATGAGATCGTGTCAGGCTAGCTAATTCACTAAAACCAGAAGGGCCCAATCATAACACAGAAAAGAGTAACAAAGAAGTGATGCTGCATGTAATGTGTGGGAGCTGGACTTATTTATAGAGTAAGCCGGATACTGGCAAAGTATCAAAATCATCAATACTTCTCTGAACAGGTTATATAAAGCAAGACATTTTCAATAAAACAGTTTATTTTGTGGCGCTTGCATAAACTGATCTTTGAATCATGCGGCAATTCCTGTAGTGCTTGATAGCCAAGTCGGATGCCTATGCAGAAACTAGAGTTTTCGCTGACAAATAAATATTGTGTTGCATATATAAAAAGTATAATAATATAATAATAAAAGTTTCAAATTTTAAACACAGGAATCAGTCGCAACCTCTCCAAGTCAGTAGACAGTAGACAAGTAGAGGGAAGTATTAAAAAAAAGACCAGCAGAGGACCCAATTGTTACATTTATATTCATTGTGCATCACTTTGCTTTATTAGTTTTTCTACTCACTCTTTTTGTACCCTCTGTTATACAATATAAAAAAGATGATAGACTCATGAATGTCAATGTGAATGTCAATGTGAACATAACTCAACTCTATCAACACACCTCACCAACCAACTAACTAACACCTTTCCTGCAGCAAACACAGACGTGTCCATTGCCGTGTCAGTGTGTGTGTGGGTACTGGTCTTCAGAGGAAGCGCGGCAAAAGGAATTGTCAATGTGTCTGAGAGACAGAAATACCAAGGGACAATATCTCTAAAATGGCAGTCACAAGTGCCAAAAAATCCTTCCAAAAATTCCCTTAAAAAATCTAAACACAGAACTGGGAGTCAATGTCCTTTCAAGCCAGCAGAGAAGTGGTGTACAGCTGTTGACTCTGCTTGTTAATGACAGAGCAATGCGAGCGAAAACACGGCTCTATCCCAGTGGAGCCGCGAGCATTCATGTGGACGACCACCCTATAACAGGTGTGAGATGGGGCTAAATGGAGAAAAATGATGTCCAGTCAGGCGGGCAGGACCCTGTCCCCAAGCAGTTGTTCAGCGGTTTGATCTACAGCACGGGTCACCTTGTCACTTACAACAAAGCTGCAGCACACCCAAAGCCAATTCACAAAACATCAGCGGAAGGGAAGATTAATCATTGGGTCAATATGATGAGGCGGCCTTCTCTCACCTCTGTGCAGTGTCCTTATAACACTTAACCTTCAATTCAGAAAAAAATGCTCTTAAATGCCCTATGGGGAAACCAAGGCATGAGCCAAATGTTGTGTTCATTCACCCATGGGTACTGCAACTGCATTATTCACAATTATCTTTGTATGCAGAGACTCTAGCTAATTAAAGGCATTCTGTTGTGTTTGGCTGGGAGCCTCCAGAAGTGTAAAAGTAAAGAGCAGCTTTAAGAAACACCACTAGGAAGAAAGCAATGAAACATAGACTTAAAGCATGAGCTTTTAGAACCAGCACATTCATCAGCTGATAAAATATAGCTAAGCCAGCTTCATCTAAAGTGCTGTCTGGGGTATTACAGTGCAGCAGAATGAAATAGGTAGCATCATAACACCCTTGTCAAAACTTAACCATATACAGTTTGAAGTATAGCCTGACTGACACATCAGCCTGGCCCAGATATTGGCCAATATTAGCTTATGGCAGATGTATTACATTGGCGTATACCGTATGTATACATAGTTTGTTCTTACGAAAGCACTGAAAAGGTCATGTGTTAACTATATAAAGTATAAAAATACTTTGAATTTATATAGCGCTTTTCTAGGTACACAAAGACACTTTACAATTTTGAAATATTCTGTAAAAAGCATAAAGACAGACATATATACAAATTAAAACTAGCGGAGTCATGAGATGATGGGGAAGGAGTTCAGCAGGGGAAAGCAATTTTGAAAAGGTGGGTTTTAGGGGCTTGCATGAACAATGGTAGGATGTTTGACTGTCTGATGTGTGTTGAGAGGGCATTCCAGAGGGAGGGTGCAGCAACTGTGAAAGCCCTGTTACCCCAGGTCCGGAGTTTTAGGGTGCTTGCATCTCCGGACTTGAGGCAACGGGTAGGGGTGTTTAGCTAGGGAGTTTCGAGAGGTAGGGAGGGGCCAGGTTGTTTAAGGCTGTGTAGGTTACTGAGTAGTATTTTGAAGTCAATCCTGTGTTTGACCGGGAGCCAGTGGAGGGCCAGGGTGAAGGTGAAGGTGAGCAGGCGGGCAGCAGAGTTTTGGATATGCTGAAGCGTATTTGTGATTGTGTTGGGTGAGCCGTAGAGGATGCTATTGCAGCAGTCAAGTCTCGAAGTGATGAGGGAATCGATGAGTGTTTCTGCAGCGTTAAAGGACAAGCATGGTCGGAGAAAGCCAATATTCCTGAGGTGGGAAAAAGCAGTTTTAGTGATGCGGTTGACATGGGGGGAGGAACGAGAGGGTGGGGTCGAGGATGATTCCGAGGTTGCGGACGTGGGGTGGAGGGGGTGACGTTGGAGCAGTCAACGGTCAGCGGAGCGTCAGAGGGAATTTGGACCGATGATTATTTCTGATTTGTTGCACTTGAGTTGGAGAAAGTTTTGTTGCATCCATGTTTGCATGATCATTAAGACAGGCGGGGAGGGTCGAGTGGGTGGTGTGTTATGCGTATCCAGCGGGTGCAGTCTGACGAAATGAATGCGTTACATTCAAGCCCTTCCAAACAATGATAAGCCTATCGCCACCAGGGAACCAACCGGAGCATCCACTCCAGATAGCTGCTGCTCCGTAGCTATGGACCCTTATAAGATAATTACACCCACTGCCAGAGGGCGGAGACAAAAGTTCCGAACTCCTGCTTTAAAACGTTTTGTTATGAACGACATCATAGCTATAAAGCCACTTGGTTGTTGTGAACTGATTAACGTACAACCTAAACACTCCATTAAAAAGATATAATATGTAACATTTCCGCATTAAAATGTCTAAAAACGACTAGACCCAAGTTATATATTTTGTTGATTTGTGTACTTACACTATCCAAAATGTTTCCAACAATTTACATAGAGAAATCTGGTAACGGACCTTTTCATTAGGTCGCGTGTAATGGCGTTGTCCCCCTTTGTGTCAGCGTTGTGGTTGTCTGCCAGAAGTGGTCATAAATGTACTTTTTATCTTTTTGTATGTTTAAATTAATAAGAGAAAAAGAGTGAAGAAGATGAATATACAATGTAGCTCAAAATTCCAAGCAGATAACGATATGCGTGGTTAGCACATATTATTTCACACAGACATCATACATGTGAGCTATCTGAAGGATTAGGCTTGAATCGCGATTAGAATTAATTAGAGGCAAGTTGTTCGTATGTGTACACCAATCCAGCTCCCAAAAATATAAAATCGAGCCCTGTAGAATATAATTCTAATATTCACTTTCACAGTCTGGAGTTTGACCATTTTTGAGGTGAGTGTCATAAAAGAACAACCTTTGTTATAAATTCCTACAAAACAAAACTGTCCTTGGATTATTTGATTTGTTTTAGGGCACTGGCAGTTCACTGCAGGGGGTTGGTGGATCAAAGCGAGCTCTTTGCTGGTCAGTGTTGTCCACTGGCCGGGAGATGCTAAGGAATTTTCATGTTGCTGCTGGGTATTTCCAGAATATCTGGAATTGAAGTCTGCCTGTGAGGGGAGCGCTGTTTTCACCAATATTTTATTGACCAGAACTACTGGGGGTCTTTGAAAGTAGCCCTGATCTAATGGAGGTGTATCAACATCCAACTATTATAACATGAGGGGGGCATACTCCTGTACATGGTGGGAAAATCTGGCATTCGAGGAACATAGCACATAACTATAAAGGACCCATCACATATTTTGAATATGCAGTAGAACTTTTATTGAAAAGTGTATTAATGTGTCCTCTCCTCAGAGATATTCATCTCTTATTGGACCCAAATTGGGCCCTTTGTTAAAGCTGAAAAGGTTTTACTGATCGAGAACTACGTTTGACAACTGATATTTCCTGAGCTTTATAAAGCTTTGGATCCTCTTTGCACTGGCCCCACAATTAACCCCATGGTCATATCAGTGCTCATGATGCGAGCAGAAGGCAGGTAAGAGCTTCCCTCCCTTTTCCTACAATCATGGTAAACCATACCATCCCTCCAGTATAATCATCACAACCTTGTGTGGAGGGACTTGACATGCCTCTAATGAGGTGTCAGCAAAAGATGCTGAGCGTACACTTGGTTAAATACCTGTACCAAATGAAGTGTTACCCTGATAAAAGGCCATACTTCATACAGACAACCCTATTATCATGCCTTTTAATTATTTTGTTGTACAGATGTTCAACATATTTAACATATCTGGTGAACCTTTAATGCTGTAGAACAGGGTCTTCAACGTTTTGAGGCCAAGGAAACGTGTCAAACTCATTTTAGTTCAGGGGCCACATACAGCTCAATTTGATCTAAAGTGGGCCCGACCAGTAAAGTCAGAGCATAATAACCTATAAATAAAGACAACTCCAAATGTTTCCCTTTGTTTTCGTGCAAAAGAAAAGTGCAAGTACATTCAGAAAATGTTCACATTTAATAAACTATCTTTTTTATAAAACATTATGAACAACCCGAAATTCCTTGAGAAAAATAAGTGCAATTTCAACAATACTATGCCTCAGTTTATCATTTACACATGTGCATTACAACTTGACAATTGTCAAGATCTAGAAATGATTTTAAATTTACATTCATTTCCACGTCTGCTCCTGAAATTTGGCATCTTTGAGCCTTCACGAGTGTATCAATATCAGCCGTCAAATGCTGAGTAGCAGCCAATTTCAGGGCAATTTTGAAATAACAGTTGCTTTTATTGAAAAATTGCAGTTAATGTCTTCTTTGTAATTTTGACACTTTGCAAAGTCATCCCGCTGGCTGGATTGGACCCCCTGGCGGGCTGGTTTTGGTCCACAGGCCATATGTTTGACACCCCTGCTCTAGCTGAGAGAGACGGAGCAGGGACCCCCGGCCTACTACATATGTATACAGTTGAGTAGCATATTAAAAAGGGCCTACAATAAAGTGAAGAGCAACCTATGTGTATCTATGAAGATACCTTTTTTGGTGCATAAAATCCTAAGCCATTAAAAAATATAATACGTAGCCACTACTTCGCCTTTGTAGATAGATGCCGCACAGTGACATAGGTTAGGCTAGTTCACGTGAATGCATAATGAGTTATGGGTTCATTTTTTTTATGAATAGGACGATTTATCTTTGCTAATGATATGTTGGATTCATATTACTTTCCACACATTATCAAACAATAATTTGGCAGCGAGTCAGTGAGTCACAGTGAAAGTCGCCTACACCGTTTTATTGTTTTTGGTTGTTTTGCTTTGCTTCTGTTTGTATTGTTCCAACCAACTTTTGACTTTTATTTAAGATAATTTTATTGATGGTAATGCAACATAACTAATGTTAACTTTTAAACATTTAAATATGCTTTGGCATTATGTACAGTGTTATGTCATGCCAATAAAGCCATTTGAATTGAATTGCTGTATACGTGGGCAGAAAAGCTGAAAGGTCCCACAGTTTGCTTGTGTAAGTGCGTGCACTGATGATACATGTGCACAAATTTATGCGTTTTTGAGGATCAAAGGGCATTCCTAAATGTCTATGAGTGAAGGGTCTGTGTCTTTGGAGGGCATTTGTCCAATGCACTTGAACCATAATGCACTCTGGCTTCATTAGGTGTGCTTTCTATTTTAGCACAACTTGGCCAGACGCCCTCTTAACAACACACTACCTTTCCCAGAAGACCCACAGGCAATCACACTCAAAAGTGATTCATTATGGCTTCGCTAATAAACCTCTGTACTGTGATGAAAAGCCAAGGATGAAAAATAGAGGCCTTACCCCTTCAGAGGCATTAGCAGCAAAAGTGTTCAGAGTCTTCAGGCAACAGATGACAATATATCTGATATCCACTGAAACAATAACATTTGACAGATTATATTCCAATACTAATTTTATTGGATCTCCTGTTCAGGGACAGCTGTGCAAACATCAATATCAGATCAACAAAAACACATGATATGAATATAGATGACGCATGGTAAAATTGAAATAGTGATAAGGTCCCTGTTGATCAATTCCCATCAACCAACTTTGCTAAGGAAACCGATGGCCTTGTTGCTATGGATACACTTCAAACTAAAAATACGTTGGAGCGTTTTACTGTTACCAGCAGGCAGAAGATATTAGGCTGGCTCCTAACAGTAACATAAAGTGCACTGATAAAAACACAAGGATGACCTTTAAAACAATTAAAACAACTAATTAAACAAGTTACTTTGACTGTATAATTGTCTTTTAAACAATTAAAACAACAAATGCTAAATGTTCAATTTAATTGCCACATGAATAGTAAATCAAATGTAGTCTATATTTCACTGGTTTACAATAACAATAAAGTACAATAAAGTATCAAATGGAAATTTATAGAAAAGAGTATTATACAAGTCAGAAAAGTATGATCAACCGGCATCATTCACGTTCTCCTTTTCACAACATCCGAAGTACTTCATTGTTTGTAATCCATGTTTAATTTCCTTACAGCATACTCTAACTCCTGAATTCAATTATGGTTAGTGTTGAATTCTCAAGCCTCAGATATAGAAACTTCACATCAGAACACAAGCTCCAACACAACAACTCACATAATGATGGCTCACTGGGAAGAGAACTAAGTGCAATCTCACTTTAACTGTAAAACAAGTGTAAGAAGTTTTCCAACATCAAGCAAGTGGAATACAAAGTTACATTGTTCAACAGCAAGATTCACTTACCACTGGTGATTGTGTTTAATGTGTGTGTGTGTGTGTGAGTGTCCATTTTGACATCTGACTCCAGCGGCTTTAATGAGCAGACACTTTCAGTTTATAATTGTAACGTCCATCGTCCAACTAAGTATTGATAACATAATATGTATTTAATGAATTACAGTTTCGTTTCTATAAAAAAAAAAAAAAAGTAGATAACCAGTATCTACCCAGTATCTACCCATCTATGCTGAGAACATTCAGAGGTCGTCATGAGGTACAGACACCTCCTTGACACATTTCCATTAAAAAATACATACCATGAAGGCCTCTATTGTTTGTTTACATTGTCTTTCATCTCTGAAATATAAATAATATTCTTTTATAAGAAAAATTGCCAACATGTTGTAGATGTGGGGTTTTGTTGGAGCCTGGGGGTAGGTGGTGGGTGTGAGAAAGAAACAGAGCAAATGTAAGTGCAGTGCATGTGCCAAGGACTGGCTTTAAATCAACTGGCACAGGATAATTAAAATACAAAACTAAAAGAACAACTTGAGGCTTTGGGGATTTACATGCATTGACATTAAAGTGGTACACCCTTTGCCTTTGATGCAACCATGGTAATTTGCGACAATAAAACAGCATGACTTCTACCAGACTTAGAACACATAAAGCATGCATATTTACAAAGAAAAGACGGCAGAGGTAAAACAAGTGATAGAAAAGGAGAGAGAGAGAGAGAAAGAGAGCAGCGGTGGTCGAGCAAGGCAGAGTGTGAATGAAGAGAGGGAGCGGCGTTAGCGAGAACCAAGTTTTTAAAAAAAAAAGTCACTTTCTGGTTGTTTCATGGCGGTTACATTCTAAAGCACAAACACACACACCTCCGCACAACCCTGCAGGAATGTGCCGGACTTTGAATGAATACAGAAAAAACGCACACTTCATCCTGCTGTGGCCTTTCTGATCTCTCTCTCTCTCTCTGAGTGTGTGTGTGTGTGTGTGTGGCGAGAGACGGACAGGGCAAACACTGAAGCACATAAAAACACACAGCGGTGTAATACAGACGCCAAAGGGTGCCTGTGCAAGGGTGTGACAAAGTGGTGGTATTTGACGACCTGGGAATGAGAACGGGCTGCACACGCTGCTTATTGGCTGAGGGTTACCGGTCCCAAACACAGCAAAAAAAAAGAAAAGAAAATACAAGCAGCAGGGTCTCTGCAGATGAAGACATTGCCCAACACTTCACGTGATGATTAAGAGGCGTGATTTTTGTCTATACATTGTTTTGTTTTTTTAGGAAAATGCTGCTTATTATACCTTTAATATATCCAATCCGCTGCCTGTATGGAAGCAATCACCTTGTATAGCAACCACAAGCATCCCCACAAGCTAATCTCTGCAGCCTCCTCCTCCTCCTCTTATCGATACCAGACTCCACAGCACACACCCGGTTCGAAGAGGCTGCTAGTCCACTGATCCCAATCTCCGCCCTTCAGCAGATAAGACCTGTACAGGAAGGACAGTACAATAATTGACTGCAACAATCTCGTCAGCTTTCAACGCTTTTTTCTCCCAGCTCAACTCATTAGGTTAATTAAGATGGTAATAGGGAGAAGAGAGGATCTAAAGAAAAGAAAAGTTTAGTGACACTAGACCTAGCAGCTACTCTAAGTCCACAAAGACCAGATAACATTTCACTGGACAGCATTTGTTTACTGGCATCTCTGTCACACAGACAGCCTTCAGCCTCCAAACTGCCAAACTCTTTTTCCTCAGCGACCTAGGTTTCTCCTCAGTTACTCAAGCCTCCTTTCAAGCCCTGCTTAATGACCACAGGTGATTCAGATGTTGAAACAAAGGCTAGTGCTTAGTGGAAGAGCTAGGCTTTCTCTCTTGAAAAGATGAAGTTAGAAAATGTAGCAGCAACTTGTATTTGTGGAGGAGAAGAAGCAGGTGTTTTCTGTGGGTGATAAAAATAGCACAGTAACAGTTGTGTAGCCTTCGAGCTTGTACACAAGGCATATGTCAAACCTCAGTATTGCTCAAAGCAAATGTGAATGGAGCAGGCCCAAGCTGTGATAGGATGGAGAAGTAACACGTGTCCATCAGTAAGAGTAAAGAGTCGCATCTCTCTAAACACCCATATAAATCAAGCTAAAACAAGATGCAACTCTGCACTTGCCACCCTGCATCAGATCTGCCCACTTTTTACAAATGTGTCACTGAAGAGAGAAAATTACGAAAGAGGGGGGGCGGGTAGTGAGGGAGAGAAGCGGGATAATGAAATGGTCAATCTAATTTTAGATCAAATATTTTTTTCCGAGAACAGCCAAGACTGAATGTGCTTTCAGACTGGCAGTGTCGAGCAAATTTGGAAGGGATATACCTAAAAAATTGTGTGCCATGGTCAGCTGTGTCTAAATATTAATATCGGTATCAAAAACCTAATCCCTGTAATACTGGTCAGCTGATTCCTCGATCAGGGTTTTGGAGTAATAATATAATTGCTGGTATTCTTGCATTATTGGCAAGACAAACAGAAAAAATACTTCACAAATGTAAAATATATATTACTTTCTATTTTTCCAGCATACATCAAAATCGGCACCAACATTGTTTCCTGACAATGGTGGGAAAGACCTGCATCTTTATTAGGAAATGATTATGCACACATATCTCAAAGCAGACCAGAGACAATCAAACTCAGGGCTTGACCTCAGACAAATGAACAGTGTAAAACTGGTGTAAAATTCTGTATCCGTACAAGGTCAACTAGGAGTAAAGCCCAGTGAGGAGGGTTGTGACAGTTCTTTGGTGATAAGGCCTGGAACTATATCTGTCAACTCTTTCCATCCACCCGTCTTCATTTTTGTTCAATTTAGGAATAAAAATACATTTAAAAAATACCTTTACTCAGTCATTGCTTCTCCTGCCAACTGTGTACTTGGATAAGAAAGTTGTGTCTTGGTATGATAATTTGCCTGAATGTTTTATAAATGTATCTTTCTCTCCTCTACACTTCCTTTCAAGTCCTGCAGACGGTTTAGACTAACCTAAAAAAATAAATCAGCCATCAGTCAGTAGCTTTGAAATTTAAATAGGCATTTGGCACAGAAAAATATGTGACGCTTTGTCAAACTGTTGATGTTTTTTTTTTACCAATTCATCACAATGTAACTCCTAATGGGGAAACATGAGGAGAGTTCATATTAAGCAAGTAAATTGCAACTCGCATATTATGAACAGAAACATTAATATTAATGAGCTTAGTTTAAATATTGTCTTTGTGAGCGGAGAAACTGGAACACTTAAAATTATTAATTTATTAATTGTTTTCAAATGGCACCTTAAATGTGTTGTTTACTTGGGTGTAGAGTGATGTATTCATCAAAATGCTCATCAACAAAGTGTGGCAGACATCATTGACGTGAGGGACGTCATACTGAGAGGATTGTTTTTCTTTGCCAAAACACTATTGACTTCTGTAATGTAGTTCTGTCCACAAGTGCAAGCCTATTATCACTGAACACTGCCCCACTTACAAGTTATTAGGGCTTTATCGAATGTCATTTTCTTACTTTCTTTAGCTTGACTGTTTTTTGTAAGCTTACAAGAACCCACCCGCCCGCCCACATAGCTACTACCTAGCTATGTACACAGTCCATATTGTCTTCATGCAGACAGTACAAGCAATACGATCATTAGCTAAAAGGACAACCTGTGCATGGGCAGACGGGGATTTTTCACTGAAGGTTTTTTCTGGCGTTTTTGTGATGTTTCAGGTGGTGTTACTTTAGCTTGCAAAGTGCTTTTTGACTACAATCATCATCTTTGAATCTGGTGCCTCACAACAGACTGCACAACGTTTTGCAGTATAAGCACAGCATTTTTTGGGTGGGAAAAATTTGTTTGCCATTGTTGGGTCTCCGATACATTTTTGTTGTTTCTTTCACGATAGAAATGAGCCGCTTTGATCTCCCCACTGCCCAGCGGTGTCATTGTCACATAAAAAAAAAAACGAGATCACCAGATCAGAATCAAGAAGACATGCACAGAACTCAAAAACAAAACACTTGTAATCGACAGAGAGAGCTGGCAGCTTCAGTCCTAGGTGCTTGTTTCATGTGGGCAATCGCCTCCGCCTGTTTACCGTTCTCGTTTTTATCCCTGTGTAGTGGCTCTCATACACCTGAGTAAGCCCATCTACCAAAAATCCAAACAAGGTGCCATTGTAAAGTTAATCCATAACAATGAAGGCATTAACTGTGTAAATCAAATAGCATGTATACACCATGTTAGCCATATTTTACACATGCAGTGTTGTGCATGCGTGTCATTTTGAAAATGATTTTAAAAGAAATGAGACAAATTATTGAGCTGAAAGTACACAGTATAGAATCCCTTTTGGCCACACTGCGCTGTTCATAATCTAACAGTAACAACCCTAATGTAGGCTACAGAGAAAAAGGGTCCATGCAGTCATGAATAGCATGCTTGGAAATGTCAGAAAAGATGGTTCTGTAATGATGAAATATCTCGTGCAGCAGAAAATTCTTTATCTCAGTGTGTGTGTGTGTGTGTGTGTGTGTTGGAGGCGAGCACTAAATGAGAAGCTTCAGGCAGCAAGACACCAATTTTCCAGTCTCCTCCCCTTGCAGGTCACATACTGTTATCAGCTTGAGCATACAGGTAATTATATGCAATCAGTTCTGCACTTTTTCATCTCTCCCTGCATCTCTGCTTATGAAAGACATGCATGAAATAGAGAGTCGTACCAATCCAGACAGGTAGGACAGAGGAGGCAATCGAAAAAGAAATCTTCCGAATTGATTTACATTCATAGATGTACACAGGTGTGAGTTCTTTCAGTTGGAGGGCTATGCAGAATTTGAAAGTAATTCTCTGAATGTGTTGATACATTAAGACATAGCTTTGTAGGTATCACAGATCTTGATGAAATCACATCCCCCCTTGTCCTTGTGCAGTAAGAAAGGGTCAAATGTCTAGCAGGAAATCTGGGGTTCAGTGTCTGCGGAGATAATCATGTGTACCCCTTACCCGACTCCATTCCCTTTGTTTACTCTCGTTATGAACTGACAGACTGCAGAGCATAGATGGCAATCGCAGAAGCTGGACAAACTGCCTCTTCCTGTCATTGAGTTAATAAAACACAAGGCATTTCAGGAGCATGCAATGTCCAATTCTAGAGTACAGTACATACATCAGTAAGATATACAATGACATACCTAGCTGCTGCTACATAAAACATGGATACAGTTACACTTAATGCATAGTTTTATGTCACTACGCACTATATAAAATATACATCAACAAGGAAATCTATGCAAAGTAATCCAATCTAGTGCAATCTACAGAAGCAATATAACCTCCCTTATAGCATATTTATGGAAATATAGATGCATTCATAAATAATTGGGTCAGTCAGCCATTGGGTACCATTAAGCTGAGTGTGGCTGACCACTGCTTGATTTACAGGCTCATCAGCGTAGTGAATCAGTAATTTCAACCATTTAGTGCTCTTTCTACTTAATTTCCCCCCCTTGCCTCTTCCGTTTTTTTATTTGATTTTTTTTATTTTTACAAGCAAAACACACAGGCTGACAGCTGCATTGCACAGCGCAGCAAAGCGAAACTTTGCAGTATCGAGAGTTTTTTTCCTCAGAATTAAGACCCGACTGCTTAATCAGATTCACAGTTGCATGAAAATGGTTGGCTATTTTGCTCTGTTCCTCTCTTCGCTATATCTATTTATTTGCAGTCACAAACGGCATGGAACATTTTGTGCCGTCTGTGGTTGTACGGCTGAGAGCTGAAGTGTTCGCAGTGTGTTCACATGCAACTGTTAACATGAGTTCACCTGTGCAGATGCATCAGTGGAGCTCAGAGCTTTAAAAAGTAAAAAACTTTGATGCTACAATACAAACAATTTAAAGTTTGAAGACCAATACATGTTTTCAAGCTGCTGCATGACCAGAGCAAAATGTAAGTTTTGAATTTATTCTTCATTGTCCACAACCGACCCAAGCGCTACATGTTTTGCATAGCTTAACAAAATACTATTTTTTCTGGAAATCTGATAGCCTAGAAACTATCAGAGAAGAGCATACAGTGACTTCTCTACACACTTTTTACACACAAGCATTCTCCCGGTTCACATCTGTGCTATACATATATAAAAAATGAAGTGAGAACAGAGTTTTGAGGTCAACTGCGCTCATCATATCTCAAATCCTATTAACACACATACAGTCATCTGCTGTGCTCATCAGAATGGAATGAGTTCACAGATTACACACAATCCTAGGGCGTTCGATTCGAGTTCCCTGACAGAGTGAGCCTCTCTTCTCCGTTCCAAATCTCTCCAGTAACTCTGTAACCCCCAAGGAGGCTACCATCTGAATACTGATATAGTCATTCTCCGAGTCAGAACACAATCAAGAGCCATAATCCCAAGGCCCCTGCGCAAGGACATCCTCCTTGAACCATAATCACCCTTACATCTCTTATCAGCCCCAGCCCGGAGAACATGATTAAAAAGTAGCCAGGACATACTGCCTGTGCACCTCGGATATGACGAGTCCCCACTGTCGCATGTCAATCAAGCTGAGAGGTGCAGATGTGCTCTGACTCGTGACCCCCCAATAGCCAATTAGAATGACTGTAAAGCCGCATATGCCGTACATTAAGGGTTCCCAGCAGAAGTAGTGGGGAGTGATGACGGGGAGAAAGGAAAAGTCAGTTGCAACTGATGTCTAGCAGTCTGGGTAAAACCACTGAAACTCAAATCTCCCGTAAAGAGAGACAGATTAGGCAAAGGAGAGAGGAAAGAAGAAAGCAAAAAGAAGATACGCAATTAGTGGAAGAAGCTGGCTCAGAGGAATTGAAGGCTACAGAAGGAAAAAAGCTTGGTGCAATGGACTCAGCAGATAAATCTAGGGCTTGGGAGCTGGAAAGCATACTGACTGAGTGTTTTCCTGAGAGACAAGTGGGACTACAGGCACTGAAATGGTCCCAGAGTGAAAATGGATGGATACTGGTTGGTTCCCATGGCTCTACAGAATGAACAAGCAAGAGTAGACAGATGGGAGCATGGCAAGGAATGAGAATCTAGAAGAGCAAAAAGGAAAATGGAAAAAAGAAATGTGAACTTTAAGAAAATGACTAAAATGGAAAGAGCAAGAATAGCTGGAGAAAAAAGGATTGCAATAAAAGAGGACGTAAATGAAAATGATGCACTTGAGATCTCCATGTTTAGCTCCAGCACCTTGGGACCTGATCAACTGGTGTCTTTTGTCACCGCAAGACAAATCACTACATGAGAAATGATTGTTTCTTCTATGGGGGCTGAACAATATATTGGGCAACACAAGTCTCCCTCAGTCAGCATGAAGCATCATATCTATTGTGAACTGGTTCCAAAGATGAGTGAAGGTTCTTGTCTTTGGCATCAGGGTTGCACTAAAGAACCACAATCCATAGAAATATAAACTCTACTACTAACTCTAGCGCTTGTCTTGTCGTGGCCTAGTGAAGGCGTGCAGAATTCTAATTTCCATCTTAAAGAACTGGAGAGGGAATAAGAAGTGGTCTGGCAATGCTAGGAAAGGCACAATATTGAGCAGAGAGCTGCTGTCTTGCCTGCAGCACTATAAAATGCCCATTTGGATATGATTCAAAAGAGAATATTGATGTTTGATAAAATTCACATTCACAAATCTAAGTGAAGTGCAAGGCTGCCCGCCGAGTTGGCTGGCATACTGGCCAGCGAGGGGGACTTGGGAAGGCACGGAGAGCTGGTTCACAAGATGGGGAGTTTTGGGAGTGATGTACTGGGATCAATTCTAGCTGTTCTTTTTATTTTTGCACACACCAATGGGACAAGAAGTAAATACGATATATAATAATATTATAGTCCTGGAGTGGCATACCTCAGTTTGAGCTTTTTTTGGCCCTGGGAAAGGACTCAGCCCCGGTACATAGGCCGCCCCACTCCACCAGGTGAGCCATTCAGGCTCCACAATTACACTTACTTCAGATAGAATACTTATGACTGTAATAGTTATTGTCCGATTTCCCTTATTCCATTAGCTGTCAGGATTGTCTAAAATAGGTTGTAAAAAAGTCATTTGTACCTCTGCGGATAACATTAGACGCTTTTATTGTTATTGTGTGGGCAGTATTACATTCCAGTTGACCATTTCTAGAGAGAACACACCTGACTAAGCATAAATTGCACATCATGGCACTCAGTGACTCAAACCAGTGTCCAACATGTAATCAAATAAACAATCACATCCATCAATTCTGGCTTTCGACACGCATTCAGTCAGTCTTGTCGAAGGGGCTATCCCACATCCTTGACCTCAGAATTCCAATGACGCCGTCTCTCTGCTTCCTCGGAGACCTGTCAGCCATCATCATCAAATTATCCCATGAGAAATGTATAGCATTGGCAATAGGGGGAAACTTAATACCATTAAACTGGATGGAAAGAGCAAAAGTATCAGTTATAGGTGACGGTGATCATCATTTACATCAAACTACTCAGGGACCCCTTGTGCCCTGCATGAAAGCATCTGCATTTATTTATTCAGGTTTTTTTCTTTAATTTGTCGCCCATTTTTATTTCATTTTTAATACTTTTCTGTGACCTCGACTGAAAGATTGGTAAAAACCTAGTTACCTTTATACTTGGTATACTTACTACTTACTCCCTCATACCCTAAATATCTTTCTTCACAGCCTTTCCATTAATGGAAATCATGAAATTGTGCACAACAATCCGGTCCAGTTCCAAACATGTTCCAAACTTTTGCGGGGCAGGCAGTTTGTTTTGAGCCTGTTTATCCAGGGCTTTTGCACTACTTGTTGTTTGTGGCGGTTAAATCAGGAATGGAAATATCTGTATGCTGTGACTTGCTGCAGGTTCTTTAAAAATTGTCTGATTTCACGGTGGCTGACCATACACAGCCTGTACGACTGCTGCTGCTCCTGAGTTGGTTTATTTTTATCTTGAAGCCATTGGACTCCGATAATAAAAAAAAGTCCTGCTGTCCATCTCCAAACGAATAAATTCATCGCTCTCCATGTTATAGCAAATCCTGCCCTTGCATAATGCTGCTGGAAAGAAGATACTGTTTTCACAAAAGGACTATGAACTCCTTTAAATAAATTACTATTTCCAGTGGAGAAAAAAGAACCATGTAGTAGAAGTTGTCATTTGTGTTTGGGACCCCATGTCAGTATATTTTTACCCCTTTACACCCTGACCTAATTAACAATAGCGACAGTCTGACAACATGGCAAGGCCTAATTCCACTGTGTTTCTATATTGATGGACTCATATTAACTTATATTGTGTGGCTCACAACCAGAATCACACAAAGTGGTAAGTAGGGACTGGCTGCTATGGCAACTAGTATCGTGAGAGCGCTGGATAAAAGCTGTTGAAAGTTTTTCCTCGTGCACGCTAAATAACATTTCCTTTAGACACAAGTGTGGTCAAAATGCAAATTCTTGGGAGACGGCGTGATACAAAACTCCATCATGCAAACGATACCACACTATATTTATCCCAAACACAAATCCCTTGCAGTTCAAGCCATCTGTGAAATTAAAGATTAATCATGGATGATTACCTCAGAAAAAAAGTGAGCAATATTTGTCCAGTTCACTTGCATATCCTTTATTAGTTTACACCCTCAATGTGTTATTGATTTGCAGTGGTGAGAATCTAACCTCCCTTGTCGCATAATAATAAGGACGAGGCTACAGCAAGGAGAGAATTTATCTGTGTCAACATAGCGCAAAGGGAAATTACACATCTCTCCCTTGCTTATTTTTTAGCCTGAGACTGAGGCCATTTCAGAGTCCATTACACAAGCCATCTTTGAAATCCACACTGATGTACAGTGACCTGAAGGGCTTTGTGAGACTGAATGAATGGCTCCCAACTACTTGACTCAAGGCACCAGCTTTAGTTTACCTTCGAAGGAAACAATCAATATGCCCACTAATTTGTTAATTGCATGCCAGTAAGTGGTACATGAGGAGGAGACAAAGGAGAGAGTGCATGAAAACAAACTTTTCTTTTAACCTAAACTCAAGTTTATGCCTTTCATTGAAAATTAAAAGTATTCGCTGTTAGTGATTAATGCATATCAATAACATGTTTAATATTGCACCTCATTTAACTGCTTAACAGTGTTATATTTAAATTATGAAAAGGTCATGTAACTGTATGGAATGGTAAATGGATATAGCGCCTTTCTAGTCTTCCGGCCACTGAAATCGCTTTACGCTACAAGTCAAATTCACCCATTCATACACTCATGGCAGAGGCTACCGTGCAAGGTCCTGCTAATCTAATTAAATGCTTATTCACAAACACACTCACAGCCTTCGGGAGCAATTTGAGGTTCAGTGTCTTGCCCAAGGACACTTCGACATGCGGATGGAACCGACAATTATCCGATTGGTGGATGACCGGCTCTACCCTCTGAGCCAAAGCCATTCATATACACAAATGTACAAAGACATAAAAGACAGCATTGCTTTAATACCACTTAAAATCACTTTGAAACATACTGTGTGCAAAAGTGGCAATGAAGTATGGCTGAATGCCTTAAGGAAAATGTACCATTACAATTTCTTGTGAGCCACATTGCGATTAAACCAGGCCGGTATTGATTGTCTATATTTGTGTAAAGTTAGAGTTTTCCATAGAACAATTTACCTATTTACATTAAGTAAGATATTCCATTAATTGCACGTTTATTTAATTTCCAATAAAGGAATTCAAAAGGTAGCTTTCTATTTATTGATAATAGTGTAGTTTACCACGAATAGTAATCATGTAAATCTCTGGGTGTGAGTCATGTCTTGCAATGTAAAAGTGTTTATTCGACAGCTGACAGGACAAACTATGTCACAACTTCAAAAGACTGAGATTGCAAATAAGAGCTTGGAAGGGGGCAAACTCAAAAATAAAATAATATGACGTGCTTAAAAGTGGGAGATTTAAAATACCAAGTTAGCTGTAAGCTACACGTCTGAAAATAATGTGATGCAATCAACTTAGTAATTCAACATCATGAATTCATTGGTCGCCGAATAATTCTTTCAACTTTACTCACTAATGCCATGCCTAAAATGAAGCAACGTTAGCTTGCTATGTGCCTATAAGTATTTTCACACCGACAGAGACTGAGAGTCAGTGGCACTACTTTGCTGGCCGTGTATGATAAGAATGCATATATTTCTATCGTCTGTCCATCTAGGTTCTCTCTGTTCTCTTGACCGCAGGTAGGTCAGGATCCCTGCCCTGCTGGTGCTTTATCTATGGCAGCCTGCCTTGCACATATTCTACCTCTCGTTTATCACTGTCTAAACAGTTGACAAGTACTGCAGTGGATATGGATCATCTTAGACAGTCAGATGAACAACTCCCGAAAGCACAATGTGTGCGCACATACGCAGACATGCTGTCATAAGAAAAATGAGAAAAGAAATAAGCCCAAGAGGAATCGCATACAAACTGTTCCTCAGTGATTCTCAACGACCAGGTCATGACCTGGTACTGGTCTGTGCTGTGCTTTCAGCTGGGCCGAGATGTTATGTGACAAGAGCAGACAACTTCTGCAAAAAAAACGACAACTCTGTGCAGGCTCTTTAGCTCTTATCTCCAAGGATCTATGTTTTTTTTTTTACAATGAGGCCCCTGTAGTAACTCTCCTTCTGTTACATTTTGAAAACTGCTCAAGTGCATATAAAAGCTGTCTTGTGTGCACTGTTAGGGTGTCAAATGTCTCGTGCAAATGACCCCTGAAGTACACAAGCCTCCAGGTAAATGACACGTCTTTACCTCGCATCGTGGCTAGTTGCTGTGGGCATGCTTGAAAGACTAAAGGATGGATGTGCGGAAGCTGGTTAACCTTCACAACTTTGGGGAGTCGCGCTCCCATGTCCAATCCATCAATTGATCAAGAACGCAATGAGACCATGAATCTTACTTCGCTTTTCTTGTCAGCACATTGCAAATGGCCCTTGCAGATGTAATATCATGTTTGCTCAGCCTGGCACTTATTCAAAATAGAGGTAGAAAACTGTACTTGGCTTTCCACTTTCCATTTTTCCCATTGGATTGGATTTGCAGACAAACAGACCCATAGAGAGACTGGCTCCCTATTGATGACTATTTACTTGAAATGTATGCATAAGTGCGTGCTTAAGATTTAGCTCAGAAAATAGACTCCCTGGCCACTTTATTAGGTACACCTTTACAATCTAATGCAACATGTGTGTGTGTGTGCAGTGCAACAGCTCTGCCCCATACTTAACCTTTACAAAGCTTATAGTGGCAATTTTAAATTAAAACGGGACAGTTGCACTGGACTGCTGTTGAGTTTGTAAATTTAGAAACACCGGAAAAAAACAACACTGAAAACTACAACCTCAATATTAAACAAAAAGTTCATTTAACACCTTTCTGACAGTGTCAATCCAAACGTAACATTATTATCTTTGTAAAAGGTAGAATTTATGGCTGACCTATTGTATTGGATGGCATTACATTTTACAGGAATACCTAGTATAGTGGTCACTATGTGTATATTGTATATTCTTTGAAAATACCAACTCCAAATATTTGAACGGAGTAACAAGAAGGAATAATAGGTATTTAAGATCTTCGATGATAGATATCACATTCTAGGATATTACAGGAGCTTTTTTTTTTTTTACGCCATCTATCGCCGTTATTGTTGTTTTGCTATAAAATCTCTCTACACAGCAGTTCACCGCATGCTGTGACGGATATAATTAAAAGTTACATCGCTCTTTTCTGCTTCTTCAGTTTGAAAGTACATCGAATACAGAAGAACAATACAGTACATGCTTGCAGTATGTAAAACAGTATGAACTGACTTTGATCTCTGCCGGGGCACCTACATTGTGATTCCTGCAGCATCTTAGCAGCAAGAGTTTTCTCTGCGGGTTTTTTTTTGTTGTTAAAAAAAGTAAGAGAGTTGGAAAGCTTTTTGTGCAATGTCAATGCCACTGCTTGTGGCAATGATCTTAGCTGGGCAAACAATGGATAACTAGTACTAAGTAAGGGTAGCCTCCACAGTTAAGTTTGAAAGGCTTCAGCATGCTAGATTAGGGAATACCTAGACGTCTTGGTCAACTGCATAATTGCACATTCAGCCCTCCAAACAGGTGCCCTAAAGACTAAACCTGACCCGTAGTGTATAGTATAAGATGGAAATGAGGAAGGTGTAGAGGTATACCTGAGTGCCATTAGAATGCCGTGTTTGTCATGCGAAGGGCATTGTTGGTGTAACCTTGAGCAAACGACTCCACCAGCTATATTAGCACAATAAATATGTTAAACATGACCTATGGAGGCAAGGAAGGAAACAGGAAGACTGCTCAGCATGCAAAAAAATGAAATAAAAAAATCTGTTTTAAATAAGTGCCATATTTAATCTACACTATGTGTGAGCGTTCAGTCATGAGTGTGAGCATGCAGCAGTGACGGCTGGCTAAATGAAGTAGGGCAGATGCAGAGCACGACAGCGCTGTTCCTTCCCACTCACAGGAAAAGAGACTTCGTTAAAGCCGGGCTCAGACTACAGGAGTTTTGAAATCCTAACCAATTTTGAAATTGGGTTGCACCAAGCACATGAGGAGAAATTCCCAAATGATCTTCTCTCTAATCTCACAGACATTGTTATTATTATTATTATTATTATTATTATTATTATTATTATTATTATTATTATTAAGATCGTCGTGCCAGAGGGAGCTATGCACCAACTCACGTGATCTTATGGGAAAGCAGATGAAAACAATTACGGAGATGCTTTGCAGTGAGAAACAAAAACATAAAATACAAAGTCTGGATGAGAAAATGTTTGGGTCGTCTGCTCTTCAGCCAGAACTGGAGGAGAGATTTTAACTGTCAGTTTTAACATCTGTCAACAGCAGTGTGCTAGATAACGTTCGAATGTTTATCGCAGCTTTGCAACATCGTCAGCTGCTCCGTCTCGTCTCATTGGCTATTGTGGTCCTGCTCGGAAAGTACCGACGTGATAAGGCACAAGACGGAATTCACCATGTCTTCCTATTTTGAGTTATCTACAAAATGTATACTGTTGCCTAATTTTATTTAACATGCGCTCATGCTTAATAAAGCTCCTACTTGTTAAGTGGCCAAGTAATTTCGACACTGCCATAATTATTTCTTGACTGAAATGACTTCATTATTTTTGTAGAATTGAGATAGAGAGGGAGAGAGAGAGAGAGAGAGAGAGTTATAGCTGTGAACGTAGCACTGCAGTGTAGGCTAAAGTTTATTTGTCGGTGAGTAAATGCTACAACTCCTGAAGACCAGAGCCAAGTTCCCATTGTGTATTGCTTGCAACCTGCTGATTAAAGGGAAGGGGTTAGCCCTGAAGTTAGCGACAACAACGGCTCAGAGTCACTTAAGGTGGACCAGCTATTGTGGTTGTAGTGACAAGCCCCCCATCCACCCCCCCCTCTAAACCCTGACAGCTATTCTGGTGGAAACCTGGCAGGGTGCATTTCTAACTAAAGCAGACACAAGGTGCCAGCTAAGGACGGCAATCAACTGGAGTCAAACACTATACATATTTACTCTGATTTAGTGTGTTGCTGGAGGATACCATGAGACAACATGTAGGCTACCACAAATGTAATTGTTATGAGAGTTACAAATGTCTCATCAGATGTCATGTCTTTCTGACTTTTCATCCATCCAATCATAGTCATTTCTCACAGAACTGTGGCTCAGATGTGTGGGATGATGAATGATTAATAGCAGGCTCCTGTTTCTGCAAATGTGGTGTTCACCGCTCACTTTTTAAGTCCCATTACCTTAATGATCGGATTCAGTTTTGCTAGTAATATGTAACATTCAACGAATAGTGGCGGTGGAAAGGCAACTGAATAACCGTACTCAAATTCATACGAATATTCATCATTGTAACATTCTGTGTACCAACGTATATGAGGAATTTTCAAAAATAATGGGATATAAAGCCTGACCCACTTCCAGTTATTTGTTTATTGTAGTCTAGACATCAGCAAATAGCAGCCTGCGGGCCAAACCTGGACCCTGACCAAACTTTAAATCTATGCATATTACAGGGACTACACATCCAGGCTGGATAATATGTGGGCTATTTCCATGTGAATTAAAAATAATAATATTGGACCCAATGTGCAGAAAAACTGCCCCTTGTTTGAACCTAATTGACAACCACTGCTCCGGGTACGCCAGCTGTCAACAATGGCCCATTGTGCTCTCTTAACAGTGGAACTGTTTCGTAATGCACAGCAATGCAAACCAGGGAACTCTGGGGTACACAAACAAATAAACAGCAGCCAGTGAGCGAAGAGAGCAGCGCCACTCCACCCAGCTCAGAAATGGAGTCATGAAACGGAGCCATGAAATTCAAAAACAGGCACAGAAGGACACAAATATTAAATATGCACCAAATGGCATTGGGTAATCTACCAAATGTGGCACCGCCACCAAGTGCTGCCTAAAAACCAAAGCCATAAAGCCTTACTAGTGAAAATAAAAATAGAAATCTGGTATTTTGTGTGAAAATCTAGAAGGAAATCAGCCTGAACATCTGTGACAGAGACATTACATGTAAGTTAGCTGAGCCCCCTTCTTGCTTTAGTACAGGTCTGCTGCTGGTCTTGGACTCACCCTGACTGTGCCGTCCTGATGTGTTGAGCTGAAGTGCTCACTCTTCTACAGCACTCTATTAAAAGCAAATTAAACATTTTCTAACATCTGTTTTGGGTGGGTGATTTGTTAAAAGTAAGATCAATAGAATGCATTTAAAGATAATTGAAGGCACTAGACTACATGACGGGAGAAAGTCAATTTAATTTATACAACTCATAATCCCAAATCCCAAATGTGCCTGAAAGGGCTTTCAATAGAAAGCAATATGAATACATGGTGTTATTTGTTTCTGTCTATTTAGGGCTGGGCAATAAACATAATATTATGTTTATTGCCTTTCAGTTAAATCGTATCATAATAGTGCAATCAAATAACGTGATCATCTTACGAATGTCTCGTTCTAATGAATGATTCCAAGCGAATTGTAGTTTAAAACTGAATGCATTTGTTATTGAGGATTTTGTTTTAATTTATTCTGTAATGTAGTGCACAACAGTGAAACAGTTCATTCCATTAAACATCAGTTTGACCAGGAACATAATTAAAATCCTTCAGAAAAGTTGTCCTGTCTCTCTCTTTGACTTCAGAAAAGGCAGCCAGGTGACTTAGAAGGAATAATAATAATATCTATTTTATCATTACAAGTAAGTCCATTAATCACATGTATCTAACCAAATAAATATAGTTATCCAGTCAGGATTTGATAGGTAGTGTGTCACATGGCAACACTTTTTTATTCCACAGTGAAAGCTGGTAAATACTAGTCAACAGTGAACGTTGTTAACAATCAAACGTTTTGAATGAAGCCACCCATGATATTTGTTATATGCTGTTTCAACGTTGACAATATCTTAAAAAATGCGATAAGTAACGTGCACGTTAGTTTTATAAACTGTAATTAGTTTGTAAATGTGTCCTGTAATTTAACGCTACTTACCTTGGACAAAACACGTGGCCAACTGACACGAAATGTATCCCAGAATAAGGCGGAAATTAGCTTTTTGCTGAGTTATTAATCAACACAAGCAGGAAATTAAATTAAAGCTAACGTACCTTAATGAATATGGGGCTGGACCATCAACAAAACAGTAGGCCGACCGTTCAATTCTTGATTATGAAACATGTAAATTATTTGTGTAAAACATAGTCCAATAACACTGAATTATTCAATATGACTTTTAATTATCATTATTGGTCATAATGACTAATCCCCACATGCCGGTGCTGTTGTCTTTTAAAACACACTCTCTGTTCTGCTCGATCTAGATTTGCAGGACAATACATTGCTGATATGCACCCAATCCATAATTGCATACAGCCAATCCAAGATTATTTATTCCCAATTAATGAGCTGTCAAACTGCAAGTGTTCCTTTGGGGCATCAGTTGTAGCATTTGGCATCACATACTGTATGAAGATGAATTGCCAAGCTGCAGATAAACTTATTAACATGAAATTGATTCTCTAGAGCAAATATCTGACTTATAACAAGACAGCCAGCAAAGCAGTTTGTGTTTATGGATGCAGCATTTATTCATTTCGGGATTAACCAAAAGTACTTGAGCTTGCAAAAAATCCTCACATCATCAGCTGGCACCAATATCACGCGGACAGGTGGCTACCATGCAGTTGCCAATAAAGTTCTCAGAAACTATTTTGCTAAAAAAAAAAAAAATGGAGAATAAACAAATTTAAAAAATGTTTTTTTTACACAAGAAAAGACAAATTATATGAAATATCACAACCGTTAACCACACATTTATATTTGGAATAGAATACATTATATTTGAATCTTATTTGTTGTACATGTATAGCTATATGTTATATTTCCGAGGACAATCAAACTGTCAAGTTGTATGCAGATCTTTAATAGACAGAGGCATTTGGTAAAAATACATCTGCAGTTTGTATTTGTGATTATGACCATTTACTGCCATAGAGTCAAAAGCTATCCACATTTTAATTTATCGCTGCATCATTTCACAGTACATTAGTCGTTTGAGACGATAAATCAAAAGGGTTTTTGTTTGTTTTGGCATCCACACAGCAAAAAACCTGTGGATGCCACGAGTGGAGCCAAAAACAGGCACGAAGATGAACCACAGGGTGGTGCTAAAAGTGAGCTCATGTGTTTCCCCGAGCACCCTCTCTCACTAAACATCATTACAGAATGACGTTCAGTTAACCCTGTTTTGTTTCCTTTTCCTACAAAAAAAATAAAGAAAAATCAAATGCGTAAAAGTCCAAACTCAAGAGTGTAAGGAGTGTTGAATCAACACTTAACCACAACGACAATCGATCATTCCCTTAATGAATTTACGCCTGATCTGTATCACTCCACTTAAATTGAGCACTTTATCACTGCAAGTCTCCCTATCATCCGTCACTATTTAAATGTCCTTCTCGGCCTCTGCCTCGAACCAATTAATGATTTGTGAGCCCTTATTGAGACTCTGAGCCGTGGTCTCCAATCTCTGCTGCACGAGGACCCTTTTTTTCCCCATTCAGCCCAAAAATGCAACAATTAGGCTGCAGCAGGAGTTTACCAACGCAACTGACACGAATAAAACAGAAACAAATGTGCAGAAAGAAATCCGGCAGAGGTAGTGTTTGGAGTCAGAATCAGGCAGGTTAAATCCTTCATTAGCGAGTGTATGATGGATAATCAATGTCTCAACTTCTGCTGCACAATGAAGCCTGAGCCTAATATCACAAAGGAGGTTTAGTCAGTCATCGGCGCAGTGTATATCCTTTTTTTTTTTTTTTTTTTTGTCAATGGCATTGAATCCATGAAGCATTCAACAAGCCTACACTACAGCTTTCCATATGATGCTCTTTTAATGCATTGCGTATTTTGACTTTAAAAACTTGCCTTACCTGCTTGTCTGTGTGCTCCCTCTTGTCCAGTTCGGAAATAAATTCTCTGTTAGTTTGGCTGAGGTTTGGTGTGAGTGTCCGCCGCCCGCAGAAATACGTCGGTTTGCAAGAAAAGCGTAATTGCAATGTAACTCAATTCCCCCCCACCCCCCTGTATAGTGCTCTGGATGTTGTTCCGCGGCTCCCTCCACACACCGAGACTCACTGGGCTGATAGATGTGCAGATAAAACGCGTTACAGATAACATCAACAGCAGTCCAGTCAAATTTGATCTTTAGAGGACCAAATCAGGTCCCGTTATGTGGGGCATCAGCGCGCCCCGTGAATAAAAAAACATCCACATCCCAAATAGTTGGAAAAATACCCCTCCTCACTTTATCCCCCGAAGAAAAGCAGTCCTTTTCACACCGGCGGAGAGTTTTATTTTTCCTGTTTGGTCTTCACCACTTACGCTCTCTTGAAATCTGATAGGCCTGCTGAACTGGAAGGTCTCTAGATATTAGGCTTATTCTAACGATGCCGGTGATGCTGCGTATCCTGCATCCCACTTTCCGGCGAGTGCAAAGAAAAAGCCAGGCAGTGATTTCGCTTTGTGCTGTGTTCTCCTTCAGAGAAACGGAGCTGTGAAACACCTTTTGTACAAAATCACCTCCTGTACATCTTGCGTTGTGGATGTAGTCCTGTAGAGTCGGCTGTATCCACTGCGGTCCGGCGGAAAGATGCAGAGCAGATTGGGGTGCAGGCGAAGTCTCGTTCCCTTTTTCTTGCGCGCACACACTCACAGTCAGAGGAGATTTTCTTTTTTTTTTTTTTTTTTTTTTTTTTTTTTTTCTCGGTGCCTTCCTCACACAGCGGCTGACCAAACGTAAAAAGGAAGAGGCTCCGGACTCTTGATGCATTTATAGGAGCGTCGAAAACTCCGGAGCTTGTCAGAGGTGCGTTTTTTTGAACATGTGAAAGCAGCATTAACGGAAAAGCTCATCCCACGTTAAAGAAAACGGAAATATTAACGAGAATAAGTCCGTCGTTTTAAATATGGCTGGAGGCTGGAAGGTTCAGCAGTGGTTAAAAATAATAATGTGGCATTATGACTTTTATCATGAGGCAATAAAGTCCCCAAAATAAATGTGCAGAGAGGAATTATTTCGTAATATACAGAGCATCACCCTGCTGCAGCTTGCTGTAAATAAATGTATTCATACCTGCTTACTGCACCCCAGGGCAGGTGAAAATGGAAACACATTTTTTTTCTTATATCTTCAACCCAGTCCACTGAGAATGCAGCAGCAGCATTTAGAGGGCACAGGCAGATCAGCAACAAGGTGTTCTCCCTCCTGCACAAGTGAGAAGTACAATACAACCCCAAGAGAACAGTCCCTACTGACCTTATCGCCAATCAACAAACAGCCTACAGGCCTTGGCTTGCACTTTTACATCTGTCAAAATCTGTGTGGATTCAATGTGTCAACAATAAGGTCATATTGTTGCTCCATATTGCCCTTTGACTGGTTGTTGGTTAAACTTTTTCTTCTTCACACATTTCCTGCACTCATCAAGACTCCAGAGAGGCCACCCATTTATTGTGCAGTGGGAGATAAGGTGAGCTGCGGCTACAATAGAGACAATAGCTACAATAAACACACAGATGCATCAAGTGTAGCAGCGGACTTAAATGTCTGATTGAACACCAAACACTGGAGTAGAAGGTGAAGGTTGATGGAACTGGACATCGGAGAATAATGTCTTGGCATTTTCATCCCAGACCACCACCCCACTCGCACCCACCAATCATGCCATACGTGTCTTTACACTGGAGACGCTCCAAGGAGATACTGAAGATCATCCACATGTAACCACATTGCTCAAAAGAGAATTGCTCAGAGAATCCAAGAATCGTGTCACGTAAAAGGAGGGTGGGAGGAAAATAAGTTGAGGGATGCTTTTCCCATGATAGCAGACTGGGGTTGTTTTATTCCTTAGAAATCACTCGCAGCAGCAACATATCCACGGCTGAAGGAATCAATGTGTTACACTGTTATATGCACAAAAAACGCAGCAGATTCCCCATATCTCGCATTATCACTTATGCAGTTTTATACATACAGTCAGCTACAGTATGTGCCAAGCAATTTATTACCTATTATTGCTAAGAAATGTAATCAGTATTCTTCAAGTGGGACTCAATGAAGTGGTACCCATAATCAATATTCCATTATGTGTGGCCCGAAAGGAAACGTATTGTGATATTTGGGACTAGTAATGCAGGCCGAAAGTGAAATGAATTTTTCATAAGTCCCTTGGGACAAACACAAAGCCATGCCAAATATGTATTTGGCTATTTGCTATTCTCCAAACTTATTGGCTAAATCACTGTTATTATCTTGCATATCACGAGAGTGTCCCTGTCGACGCAAAAAATGCACATCTGACAAAGACACGCTGTCACTCAATAACAAGTCACAAAGTGCTTCAAGAGGTGTCAAGATGCAGCAGAAACAGCGATATCTTCTTTTGTTTTACTCCATGTATTTTTTTCTTGCTTGTCAAAAACTGGCACCCAAATTGTCCACGATGCAACTCGTCCACAGACAGTTTAGTCGGAGATGCGCTATGCTAAGTAGTGGCTAACGTAGCCTTGACCCACTAGCTTCAAGAGGAGATGAGGAGCTTTTGAGGTCTGGTGAACTCACTTCTTTCTAACTCCACCCCCAGAATGTTCTGTGTTGCAAACTTCTAGTCTTCAACCCCAACACACGCCGATTCATGTTGCATCACTTGGGGCAATTTACCAGACTTCGCGCCGCTCCATCAAACAGGCGCCGCAAAACACAACTTCTTCACATATGTATTAGTACTCCCAAAGATCTGTAAACAGACTGTTGATGTAAATAGGTGGAGTTCCCCTTGAAGTTTC
Organism: Bovichtus variegatus; assembly: GCA_943593645.1. Lineage (NCBI taxonomy): Eukaryota > Metazoa > Chordata > Actinopteri > Perciformes > Bovichtidae > Bovichtus > Bovichtus variegatus. The sequence continues at coordinate 13,336,420 of CALSCE010009465.1, read as the reverse complement.
TAAGAAATATTACTTAAGGGACTGTGTGAAAACCATTGGGTTGCGGAGGCGGGCTAAACCTATGTTTCACTTACTAAAAAAAAAAGCCACGTCCTCCCCAGCGTAAGACATATGTGTATGTAAATGAAAGACATTTTCACGCAGCCACCAGTTGATGTCCCCTGTATATGGTGAAAAACTCTTTTATCACCCGCGGTGCACACAAAAGCCAAGATTTTGATGACACCGACAAATAACAATAAATTTCAGAAGAATGAAATAAAACATAAATCTGGGATGAAAAAAAAACGATAAAACACCTTCCCCTATGATTTACCACCATCTGGTTTTCAACACACACCATTCTACCTCCTCCTGAGAAAACCCCACTCAGATCATCCCTATGGTGTCTGAACTGATTTAATTATTTTATTGATTACTTCTAATGTATGGCATGGTCTGGTTCCGCTCCATTTGAGACCTTTGGACCTCATGTGAGGCAGCCTGTCATCTTCGGGATGAATTTCCTCGGGCTACACAGAAAACAGAAGGGCAACAGGAATGATTTTTAATCTTTTATTACTTCCTTTTACTCTTGTATTGTCTTCGTATTGTGTCTTGTCATTCACGTCTCTATTAATTACTAAAAACTATGTTTAAAAAAAAAGAAAAAAAGCTTTGTAAATGTCATTTATTGGTGTTATGTGACAGTTGGACAGTTTCAAAATCGAGTGCCTATCAAATTGAAGCTCATACAAAATTAGATTTTTTTCTTTTACAAAGTACAAAGATGTTTGAGTAGCAGTTCAATTATTGATTCAGTGAAAACAATCAAACGCTTCAAATTGAATAAGCAAGGCAAAACCACACATTTACAAAAGAATAGCTAAATCTTAGTTACTTTTCTGTGAGGGTCTGGCTTCCCCCTGGTTTCACCCTATGAACATATCCACACACACTCCCCATCAGCAGATATGAACAGAAACAATTCCTGCATTACTGACATGCTTAAACAGTGAAGACATAAATGCACAGTCCATTTTCCCAAAGCTCAGTGTAGTGCAGTTGCAGAATGACTGTCCAAATAGCCACAGAACAGGACCGATTTGCTGTGCAGTGTTGCAGCTAAGAGTTCCTACAATATGGACATATCTGATGTCCCATTTCAGGTGCAGTCATAGAAGTGTGCGTCTCTTAATGTGAAATAGGTTGTTAATGGGGCATGGAAAAACACTCTCAACTGTAGCTGAAAATCTGACTTGTGGTACTGGCACATTGACAGCTGCATAGTATTTTCTGGGGCACAATACAGCACAGTGCTTCACTACTGGGTTGCAGTTGAACTGTGGAACAAGTCACTGAAGCAAGACGGAAAATCATCCGTAGAAAAATAGACGTGTTAATAAATATGTTGCATTCAAGCCGTGTCATCTCTAAAGCTGCCACTGCCTTTCAGCCATCAGCCATCGGTGAGCGAGAACCCCGTGTGCCATGATTTATGTTTGCATGGCCGCGTCTGACTTGAAGCAAACCATTTTCGGGCGAGAGCCATTTCGTAATAAGGCGGCACACTGACACTGCAATTAAGCATTATTGACAGAAGTCTTAAATCCCCAATGAGCTGCAGCGATGTGTAGGCTTGAATGGATGTGAATAAGGCTGCTGATGCTGAAATGGCAGGACAAGGGTACAGTCACCTCACTATGATGCGAACAAAGGGTGCGTGATGCAACTCACAATGGATGACACATTTATGCTGAAGTCAGAGAGTGGGTGCATTCCTACTGGCTTATTGATTGAAGGAAGCTGGCAAGGCACACTAACAGGGAATAAAATGCACTGACAAATCAGGACATGGATAGTCAGCAATTTCCCTCATTAGCATTCAAAGCATTATTCTATTGACAGCTGTTTTGGCATCAACTCCCTTGTTCATTTGTCAACCTGAGAGGTTCCTTTTCTATGAGCGTGCTGGTGTGAACTCTGTACGGAAGTTTGCAAACCAAAATAAAAGATCACTCACCAGCGAGAGTAAATCTGGTCTCCAATTATTCTGTCAGTCTGACTGTGAGAGTCAGAGGCCTTGAGAAAACTTGTTTCCCCCCAATTAGCTTTTAACAATGAGTGATGGGGTCATACATTAACGCACGATAACAGTTTCAGTTACTTCACATGAAAGATTTTCTCTTCTACTCCTTTCATTAGTCTGAAGTGGCTGTGGAAAACAGTGACAAACAATCCTGTGCACCAATCAAGATTTAGAAATATTTGAATCCAAATGTGATGACCATGAGGTTGTTTGTGATCAAACCACAATCCTGAAGAAGCAGATGAGCTGAGTGTTTGCTTGGCAAACTAATAATAAATAAAAGCAAGCAATGTTTTTGTTTTCCAAACTTCCCAACTGTTGCATATTTAGTAATGAATATTTAATGTTATAGAGATATACAGTCAGATTTGAAAGCATCTTTTCTGAGGCTTTAATGCACCGTAAAAAGTCTCACGCTGCTATACTCTTTGCCGAAATGCAACAAAGTTCTTCCTTTTGATGTTTTATAAAGTTGCCACCCTTTTTGGTGCAAACAAATGTCAATTCTGAAGTGCGATATTCTCAAATAGGTTCACGACACACATTGAGCATCCACTTCTACGGGATTACATTGCAGCTGCACGAGAGGTGAGGAGTTCTGTATGTGAAACGGCACATTAGTGAAGCATATTTGTAATATTTATTATATTATATGATGAAGTAGAATGAAGCCAAGCAGCAGTGTGAAGCACGGATGTTGGATCAGCTTCCCCTCACACGGCACCTTGACACGGGGATAAAGAACAGAACATGTATCTGATGGCATGCACATATGCACACACACATTATTATATGTACATATGTGCAAAGCCCTCTACACGCACTGACGCATGTCCGCACGTGCATGGAGAGTGAACCCTTCACTTTGACAGCAGCTTGTGTTAGAGATTGATTTACAACTTGTGGTTCAACACCTCTGTTTCCCCTGTGAGCCGTTGCAGTTTCAGTCTGCAAGGTTGGCTGGTAAATATTCATCAGCTACGAGTCAGACCACTGCTGCACTGGTGCAGGTTTTGTGGTACGCCGTATGTGGGAGCACATCAAAAAAGACATCGACCACGTTACCTTGCACCCCTGAAGGTCCTCCAGTGTTGTGCATTGTGTGACCAAGTGGTGCTGTTCATTTTGCATCAGCTAACAGGATAGATCCCCGTCCTCCTTCAGACCGACAGCAGGCTAATGGCTCTGGCTTCTTTCCAGTGGCCAGAGAGAGATGGGAAGACATAACATGATGGATGAGAGAAAGAGAGAGAGAGTGGGTAATAAGGAATAAAGCATTGGAGATGGGTGGAGTGACATGAATCTGGAGCAGCAAGAACTCCTCTTCCGTGTTGGTGTCACAGCTATGCCAATCCAAACAATAATTTCATGTGACAGTTTTAAAAGCGATCATACAATTAGACGCCGCCTGGATGTGGATTGCATGTGCTACGGTGGATATACCTCTTTGTAGAAAAGCTGCTGTTAAGCATGAGTGCCTGAAGGGGAAACCCAGGATTACGTGCTTTGTTTGGACAATTTCATCACTCGTAGCAAACCATTACCTAGGCACACAGAAGAGCTATATTGCACTCAGCTAAGGAGAATGGACAGCTAAGTGTTTCTCTTACTCATTCCAAGGCAGGAGAAATGAGCAATGAGGACAGGTGGGAGCATTTGAGCGACGGTAATAGTTTGAGGAAGGACTCAAATCACTGCTTGCAAAGCATTTGGCTGGAGGTTACACCAGAATCTGTACACAAACACGAAAACTCTCAGAACTGTTCCCGTGGATAAGCAAGATCAAATGCAGATCTCTGGGAAAATACGGCGGCTATTGAAGCGTGCACATTCCTGTCCACCTTCTATCACTAAAGCGTAGCATGCATTGCCTTAGCCGCCCTTTCAGGAATAAATCGTCCGTCAGAGTATGACTCAAGAATGTGCATGTTCGACCCAAAATGAAGAAAGTCAGTTTGAATTTGTGAAGATTCACCTGCGGGCTAACACACACACACACACGCACAACGTCTTCTCTTATCTTCATTTCCCTCCGCTCAGGAGTAATCTGGTCCCGGTGTCAATCACCAGTCCTGACTTTATTAGGGGTTAAATAGCTCCCTTCCGTTTTGAATTGACTATACATTGGCAGAGTGGATTTTTGTAATCAGACGACTACATCATAGCCACTGGCACACTGGGACTGTCAGTGCATGACCTCTATAAACAGGGGGAAGTGAGCGACCATTTCAGATCAGCTATTACCTAAATAAGCTCTCTCTCAAGAACATTTGCTTCTGCTCGGAAAGAGAGAAATTGAAGTGAAGGGTATTATTGCGATAGGTCAAAATACCTTAACACTTGACAATAGCCCATATGCTGTAAAAGCTGCTTTGAAAGGCAGAAGCCCCTTTTATCCAATTTCCAAGGTGAAGATGTAATCCAGGTGTGTAGAAGCCTCTCTGTTGGCCACCACTTAATAGGTGCCCCTCCATCACTCCCCTCCCCACTGCCATATAGTGCCCTTGTGAAGCAGTTTAGCGGGATTAGCAGGGCCCTGAACTGGAGTCATTCTCTGCAGAACCTCTGGGTGAACTTCTGCTCCAGTAGGTCTTGAGAGACGGCTCACCTTCAGGCCTTACCAGAGATTAATTGTGTCCACTGAATTCGTGCCCTTTTCAAAATCCAGCAGGATGCTGTCCGGTGAGTTAAGGCGGACGGCAGGAGATGTTCCAAACGACTAGTTTAGGGTCTCAAGCCTGTGGAGAGAATAGCAAGAGACGACCAAACAAAAGAGACATTTTTAATTCCAGTCAGGTTTTGTTGTTATTCTCTTTCTGTCTTTGCTCACTTTTGGCTTTTTTCTTCATCAAGTGGATTTCTTCCTTCCTGATGTTGACATTAGCATAGGAGCCTTATTGATCAGCACTCAGCGGGAGCATGCCAGGTAGATTAAACCACCTGACCCCAGCTTGGTCTCTCAGCATCCATTCAGGACTTAATATTGAGAAGCAGCTGGAGCTGTGAAAGCTGAGCGAGGTGACGCTAGCCCCCCCCCCCCAACACCTCACTGGACACCAGGCAATCTGCTGCAACAGCTCAAATGCACCAGGCACTCAAATCTAGTATTGAAATGAATTAAATAAATCTTGTATAACTTTTAAATGGTTCTTCTTTTTGCACCGATAGCTTCATTTTAAAAAACTGAGCGAGCAGTGTTCATACACATTTTCGAGACATTTATTTTGAAAGCTGAAATGCAATCAGAGTAAGAGAGAATAAGAACAAGTGGAATTAGATTGTGGTCAGATGAAGCTCTCAGGATAGGCCTTAGAAATCAGATTCTGGTGCTTTAAAGAGCAATACCAAAAAAAAAAAAAAGCATTTTGCTCCATTACATCTGAAGATTGAAGCTTCTTTCTTTCCTTCTTTTAAATTCAACGCTTACAAATACTGTCAATGTAAAACAAACCTGTTCAGCTTCAAAGCTCATGTTAAATTCATGCTCATGCTTAAAACATAAACCAAGCTAGCGGTGGGGCATCAGTGACGCATTAGAGGACAGTATGTTGTAATTATGGATGTGGGGTGTTAAAGAATATGGCAAAAGCCTGCTTATACTGTACATGCTCACCAAGAATAATCACACAATTAAGTAACCTATGTTTGCTCCCTGTAAGAAAAGCAGACTCATGATTCCTGGATGACTCACACGCTGTGATTCAGGACTGTGGCTGTACCAGGAGGAATAAAAAATGGGAGGATTCCAATATTTATGCAACAATCATATGATCTTTCACCCGCGTGTTTCCAGCAGGTATGTTTTTGAATCCAGGGTGAGCTGTTATACACCAGCAGCTGCTTCAAACTGTATTGGAATGTGTGCACGCCTCTAGTCTTGGTGGTTGTACAGGGTGCCACCGGCAACTAAGTGCATGAACCAAATGTAGCTCTACATAGTATACGGTAGATGTTGCACTGCTATCGCTCCAGCAGGCAAAACAAATGAGAAGACTGATACCACAACTATTCCTTTAACGGTTAAAACAAAGATGTGTTCTACTGTGTTCTTTTTCGAATTACTCCTTCTCACGTGTCTAGATCATAACTAATATATTACGGGTGATTAATAACTATTTAATTGCTCCTCCCGACCAAATCCAGCATCAGGAGCAGCAAGGCGGTCTCCATTCATCGCTGTCACATGCTGTAACTGAGGACCCATCACATGCCCAGAGGACACCACGAAGCAGCTGACTCCAGCCATATGTCTATCGACCCACACACTCCGAACATCTCGCTTTGTTTTCATTTTCTAAATTTTGTTTCGCCCTTTCCCTTTTCCTCTTCCCTCTGATTTCACGGCACTGTGCACAAAACCAGACACCCGCTCTGTGCCCAAACCAACAACCGACAGGAGCAGCAGCTGTGTACGTCGCCGGCGCTGGTCACCAAAATCAGCAAAGGCACGCCTGCCAAAAAGGGGCCATCGATTTCTGCTGCGGCTGTGAGCTACGTTAAGCTCGGTCCCAGGTCACAGCTCAACAGCTCAACGCCTCTCTTTGGTTTCTCTTTCACAGCAGACTGAACCGAGGAGCACAATGCCAGCTGGCCTACAGAAAGCTTTTAACCCAGATACTCCATCAAAGTGTGGCGTGGTAATTAGACAGGGTTAATGCCAAGCCATGCCACAGGCGCCTATTTATTAGGTTGATTATCAAGTGCCCCACAGCAACAGCCACTGAATGGGCTCAGGTATCCTTTTCATTGTTTGGCATACATGACTCTGTGATCATTCACCAGGACATACTTTAGCATATTCCTCCCATTTGAAAGAGTCAGTTCATTCATCTCTCAGCACCGGCTTAACACAACCTCTGCATATCTCGCCTGGCTCATTGTTGTGTTTGGGACAGTGATTACTCCAGAGAGGCCATGGATTAATCAGACTGTGGAGAGCGCATTGATCTTCAGTCCAATCCATCAGATATTGGCCTCTGCTCGATGGAGGAGGAGAAGTCTAGCATGAAAATCAATCCCATAAGGTCAGGGGTTTCAGTTTGGGGAACAGGTTATAATTGAGGTGGCTGTGTTACATGAAATCCTCAAATGTCCTTGTTTGAGTGTGACAAGCGTTTGACAGTTGGACCTGATTATAAACGGACTTGTGATTTACCAAAAAATACGGATTTGATTTATATAATTGAAATACTTGAATTGTATAACAACGTTTCTTAAATGAAAGATATTTACAATGAAAAATAAAAATAAAGCGGGGAGAGAAAAACAAACACATTATTCTAGTTTGAAAAGCAGTTACAAACACCTTCCCTTCCTCCACTCCCCCACCCCCAAATAATAATATAACCAAAGCCATAAATCACCATCTTAATAGTTTATTTATTTTAATCCAACTGTAACTTTTTAGGAGCAGTCCAATTTATTTTCCTTCTTGATTTATTTCCCTCCACAGTTTATAATATAATAGTCTTTGACGAGTTGAACTAGACAGTGATTTATTGCATAGGGAAACAACTCTACTGTGACTCGGGTAGTAAAGCTATGCAGATGGAGGATACAACTAATTATTTTGTAGAGTGATCTGAGTTTGACCTCACACAATCTCGCTGATCCCACTAGTGATTGACCGTATATTGGCAAGAACAGCAGCTCAGGAGGCTGCGAGTGTGCATCCCGCTGCAAACACGCGGATAAATATTGATGAACTCCACCAAACCTGTAAAATAAGGCACGCAGAATAGAGAATGAGGCCCATTCTGTGCGTAATTTGCCGAGTGACAACGTGACGTTTCAACACTGAATACCTCTCTGTGGGTCAACACCAGCTGTGGCAACCAGTCATGCAGCAACGATAGAGTTTGTTTCAATTCTATACAGTGGTGCAGTGGCTGCAGACAGACCGGCTGAGGTATAAATATAAAAGACCTGAAACATCAGAATGGTAATGCACTTGTAAATGCATTATCATATTGATGAGAAATTCTTTTGGGAGAGAAACATGCACACATATGTGAATGTTGTTCAGAGTTTGATGATTAAAAATGTGTTAGGGGAGATTCCCCTTGTTTGTTTCCTGTCACAGGTGAGTTATTTAGTCAAGCATCCATATCTTAAAATTAAGCCCCATGGCAACAACCGTAATGATGCGCTCCACCATAATCACCCGCAACACTTCTTTGCGGTACACAGCATCAGGTAAACACATCAAATCCTCAACTTGATTTTCAGCATTTATTATGTACTCAAAATCTATGCAAATCAGTATCTGAACACATGATTTGATACTATATTTAAAGGATGACGCCACATTTTGGTGAAAATAAGAAAACAACAATGCAGGTCTTTGCTTTTGGCTAAAGCATAAAGCTTCGTTTTCCTGCCAGACTCACAGCACTGTTGCATAGCAGAGAGGGAGGAGGAGGAGGAGGAGGAGGAGGAGGAGGAGGAAGGCTCATCTCATCGGAGCTTGACACAAACTGCCCTCCTGAAAGGCTCTGATGTGACTGACACCTCTCTCATCTTTGCCACTCCAATTAGCTCGGTGACAGGTGCATGTGAAAAAAGCGAGACAATCATTTACCATCCCCTCTCCTCCCTCTGTCCTCTCATCATCTTCCCTGTCTCTATCACACCCTGTCCCTCTCCTCTACCTTTCTATTACTCTTAATTTATCGTCTTTTCTCCCTCTTCTTTCCCATTTTCCATTCATACCTTGTCAGGCTTCTCATTGTCTCCTCAAAGCACCCCCCCCCCCCCCCCCCCCTCTCTCTCTCTCCTTATCCCTCTCCTCTTTCTGTTTCACTGCAGCATGCCTACAGTCGGGAGTGACGGGGAGAGGAAAAAGAGGGAACTTGTCACTCAGACTGTGAGGCGTCCTCCTGCTTTCCACTCAGACCCACTGAGCAAAATCCCTGTCAGGCATACCACTGATGTGACTACTATAGGTAGCAGGAGGCACTGACAAAACCACAATAAATGCTCCTCTGTGGGATCCTCTTTAACCACAGCTTTGCCGCATTACGGAGGCAAACTGGACACATTCCTTAGTCCATTTATTAGTCAGACACTAGAATTAAATGTATGTGGAAACTCAATATGCACTCTGGGATATTTAAAACACTGATGTCACTGCAGGTTTCAGGGTGGGTCTTCTCGACTGGATGTTGAATGGTGAAAGTTTGCCACCTGCTGGTAATGATCGTTACCTTCTCTGGAGTCCTTGATCAAAGCACTCTGATGATTCCTTAAAAAAAAAAAATAAATAAAAAAATAAACTCACCCCTTCTGACATTTAATGCAGCCAAATGTCCACAAAAAGAATTTCATCCTGTTAAGGTCAAAAGGAAAATCTTGACGTCAGACCAAATGAATCAAATTTAAATGCTCCAAAATGTCCATGCTGTCAAAATATTTTTCCGACCCAGTTTTCAATTTTGAAATGGCTTCGGGCGAAAACATGCTTAACGTCTTGTGTGTCGTTCAGTTTTGGTCACTCGCATACAAGGGCTCATCCTTTAAATGCCCAAAGTTCTAGCCCTGTATCCATGAACAATACACAGCATCTCTGCCAGCTGTAATGCAACACGCAGTTACTCACATTACTGTCTTTCCAAATAGCTACTCATTCCCTTGCACAGAATAGTAAACAAAAACGTGAACTAAAAGTGAAATCATAACACTGGAAAAGGCTGAAATTGCAATCTTAGCATTTGGCAAAAGGCGAATGGTAAAGTCAAGTTTTCTTTGGAAAACAACAAAGTAAAATCAAGGACTGAAGACACCCTAGCTGTAGCATTGTGCACACCACAAGGTTTGACGTAGAACATTCTGAAACCATATCAAAGGCTGAAAGGCAACTTGTAACATGATAAATAATCAATATTTTTTAACCATAGCTTTCGGCCGCGGTAGGCAACTGTTGTTAGTGGGAAAAGCTCTGATAAACACACTGTACTCTAAATTGCAGACAAAGTTAGCAGCTAACGGCTAACAGCTAGAAAAAAAAATAGTGGAGCAGTTAGCAGCTAAAGAGCCAGATGTTTCCCTCAGTTAAAAGCTAGTGGAGACCGAAAAACTGAGCTGAAATGAAAGTGAATATTGGAATTATTAATTTGCTAACATGGTTCTGCAAGGTGTTCTCAGTTTTCTTCCCACTTCTCCCCATTGGCTAAAAAAAAAAAATCCCTTTTTGCAGGATTATATATAGCTTTTAGTCAAGTTAGGTAATTATGTGGCTCTTTTTAATCTAAATTAATGAATTGCGACCTATGACACCCTGTAAAAATGGATTATATTAGGAGAGATTGCTAACATTAAATCTTACATGGGGATGTATGGAGGTGACATCTCATCAGCAAGGAATAACAAGCACATGATGAGATACTAAAATCTGAAAAATGTATGCTATCGGATACAGGTAAGGACAAGAGATCAGCACATGTAATACAGATATATTATGACCAGTGACATAGTTAGGTTTAAATATGCTGACATACATCACTGACTCTGTTCAACAGGAACTATAATTCAACCAGGAGAAGTAGAGAGGCTACTTTAACAGACACTTGCTGATCCATCATGACTAATGCTCAGGTGTCCTTGATCTTTATTATCATGTTTTAAGTGAACAAATGGTCTTTAATCATTTCTCCATTACTGAAACTGTCATTCAATAAGTGCTGTACAAGTAAAAGGTTTTACTGACCATCACTTCGGCAGGGGCGAAAAATATAAAAAGGGCAGAGAAAGTTTTCTAGAATGTAGTAATGCCTATATGGCACTTCATCAATTTTCCACTGGAAGGGTACCCCAGAGGGCACAATCATGTTTTATCTACCATATAGGGGCATTTAAAAGGGCATTTATATGGCATCTTTCTTTTCCGAACATGGGGGCACCTAGGGGGCAATCAGCCCCCCACCCCCCCTCCACCCGTGCTCTGTATGCATTAAGTAATGTAGTCATTTTTATATCTTTTCCTAAGATTCTCACACGAAACTGAAAAAACCCCCCAAAAAAACAGGCAAGGTTTTCCTTTTTGAATGTGTCATGGCACCATTTATTTATTAAAGTTATGCATAACCTTCCAACTTGATCATTGTACATATGTTGAACTTCATGACATTATTAGAATATCAGGCAGTCAGATCAGCATCGCCAACAGTAGCAGAAAGAAGCAGCATTTCTGTCAGGAGCCGATACAGAAAGAGCATGAGCGCTCCTTGTAGAAGAGGGGGAACGGGGCAAGATACCCAAGAGATGAGGAAGCATGACATATAGAGTGTGGGAGGGGATAAATAATTATGAAAGCCACTAGGCTGTGAGGAAAAAAGGAGAAGGATGACACCCATAAGTGTTCACAGGGAAAAGAGGGGGGAGAGTCACACGCAAAGGAGAAAAGGAGCAGACGAGGGGCAAAATACCCCTCACAGTGAGGAGGAGGAGGAGGAGGAGGAAGAAGGAGGAGGCGGCACGAAAATGCAACAGGACCAGATCAGAGCCTTCAGACTCTTCATTCTAGTTAACACCACCTAGAATTTATCTGAAATTCTAGACTTTAACACAATTCAAAGTTCTTTTTAACACACTGGGATCTATCCATCACCAGTGCGACTCTGGCCTCTATCAGTCTGAATATATTCCTGCCATTTCATCAGGGTACTTGCTTGTATGCTAGCGTCCACCCAACACTCACACTAACCCTGTATGACTGAAGCAGGAAAAGCAGCCAAAAAGGTAACACCATGGCCAAAAGCATGCAAGCAATGTGGGAAACACTTTTAAAAAAAAAAAAAAAAAAAAAAAAAAAAAAAAAAAAAATTAAAAGAAAGAAAATAAATACATCTTGGGATAAAAAAAATCTTAATACATTATCTTAAAATTTTCCTTTTCTTGTTTTGTGTTTCATATATATATATTCTAAACACACATCTTTGTACATTTTGGTATAAGTTCTCTTTCTTGCAGGGAGGTCTGGTGAAAATGGGTGTTAGCTAGCAGAGGGGTGAGGTTTTTGGGGGCAATCCCACTTCCCTGATTGCCTTGTGCTGATGGAGGGGGGGGAGGGGGGGCGTGGCATCACAAAGATGACTCCACCCTTCAAGCGTTTCTGCTCACACTCTGTCTCTCATTCTCTGTGGCAACCGTGGGCGACGGCGATGGAAAAAAAGGGGTCTCAGCAGTGAGAGGACAAGCTTATAGGATGTCCAGAAAGTCCAGGACACAGGAAGTAGGAACAGACTACAAGTCGGTACTCCCTCTTTGGGACCAGAGCCAACAGCTGCGGTACAGACTTCAACTATCTTTTATCTGGGGAAACAATTGAGGCGTAGGATCAGAAAAAGGACAGATACAGGAAGTGATTCATATAATAAGATCTATTCATTCACATGTTGACATGTACCTTTGTTTCCATCCGTGTCTGCTGCTGACCTCTCTGGCCTTTGGCGTATTAGATTATTGTACTTGGCCTCAACCTCCTGCAAGAGAAACAAACAATTCACAGTCAGATCAGGCAATTAAAACGACCGCAATGTGTCAACTTCATACTGTTTTTAATAGGAAAGTGTGTTGGTGAGCTCAGTGCCTGTTTAGATACCTTCAGATAGTTGAGGTTGGCCTGAAGGTTTCTAAGGTGAGACAAGACCTGTCTGCTAAAAGAGGAGAGGCTGCCGGCCTGTGACGCTGAAGAAAACCTCAAGTTGATGCCAGAGTCGGCAGCACAGCCTTGTGAGGTTCTCAGCTGCTTCCCTGTGTTTGATGCCAAGATGTCATCATCTGTGCTGCTCTCCCCTGGGCCACCGTAACCCTCCAGGACTAAATACCCTGCTGAGAGATTTAAAAGAAGCCATTAAGTACTAATGCTGTGGAAAAAAATGCAGGATCAGGGAGAGACAAAGAGCACTGAGAAAGCCGCACATTACAACGACTAGTGTAACAGATTTTTTGCACTGTGCGAACTCAACCTACAGTCTCATGTATAATGACTCAAATGTTCAAACTTTCCAGGCTCACCATAATCTTCAGGAGAATCAAAGAAGCCCGTGTCCCCAGAGCCCAGGTCCTGAGTCGGGTCCTCTGTCTGAGAGCTGTTCTTCTCTGAGCCATTGTGGACCATCACCCGTGCTCGGCTGTCTACAGGGGTCCGCAGAGAGGTGGTCCTGAGGAGACGTGCCCCCGTGGAGCGTTTAGTTTGCTCTACAGCCTCCTGGGACATCAGCTGGGTCACCAACACCTGCTTTAATGCTGCCACTGCGGGACAGGTGAGGAGAAGGGTTTATGTTTTTTTTATTAAATTTACATACAATGTCTATGTAGAGCTGATTAATTCACTGCATATTTAGCATTTGATTCTGAGTCATCTGTTCTGCGTGCTTACATGTTTTCAGTGCTTCGTCTGCTCGGGAGGGAAACATGTTAAACGAGTCTCCTTCTTTGCCTTCTTCAGCCACTTGGTAAGGAAGCTCTGGGTCCACAAAACCTTCCTCCCCCTCCTCTTCCTCTGCCTTTACTCCCTCAAATGGATTATTACCTGGTAGAGGTCTCATCGTCACAATTGTCAGAGCTGGACTGCTCTCTTTATCTGAGGGCGTTTAATAAGAGAAGGATTATCTACAGTTGACTAGAGTAGAATATTTGAAGGACGCGGAGGTGGAAAACACATTTCTCCAGCTACCTGTGGACTGGGTGCTGCCGGTGGATGTGCGGTCTGGGTCTCGACTCAGCCTGGAAACTCCTGCTGTGATGATCTCCACACCCTCTCTCTCCCCACTGGCACACAAGCAACATCTTACGTTCGTAACAAGTTCAAACCATGAGATTCATAGGATCTGATCAAAATGAGAAAGATGATGAAATGGCATACTCAGTCTGAGGTAATGGTATGACGCTGTGAGGTTTGACTTTCATGGCATCAGCTCTCTGGGTGATTAGCCGCTGCCACCTTGTGCAAAGGGGGTGGGGGGACAAAAGAGTTATTAGCCCATTTAACCACTGGAGCAATACAAATTCAAGTAATCAATCAAAAAGGTATGTGGACTTACGTTATCTGATCTGAGACTGTGGGCGCCATCAGCTCGTAGATCTGGGCTCCGTTGTCTGACATGGATAGGACGAAGAAGGACTTGTTGTCTGGCAGTTGAGAGTGTGGACAGAAGGGTCAGGGTGAGATTAATCACAATGTGGCTCTACAAGAATGAAGCCATAGGATGTTGTATATTGAGGGGTTATTTTTGTTTGTTTGTCTTGCTGATTTGATCTGATCCTGATCTATCAACCTATTGTTTTGCCATTTTTTATAAAAATGGCAAAACAGAAAGGAGATTGGGTGTTAACCGACCTGTGGCCACAGATCGCACCAGCACAGTGTTGAGCTTGATGATGGGGCTGAAGATATGTTTGGTATCTGCGGTGCCGGCCAGGTTTTTACTGTGACACTTCAGGATCAGACGCTCATCTTGTTTCTGTAGCAGAACCAGGATATCCTGCAGCAGGAGTGTGTACAACTCTGAGAGGAGACAGAGAGGACACTTGCATTTAGTTTTTGGCAGTAATATCAAAATGTAATAAAAATCAAAGTCTTGCTGTGTGCCGAGTACAAACCAATAGTCTTGTCCTTGTTCACTTTCCACGACAGTGGTCCCTCATGCACCATGGTTCTCTTGGTTAAATCCAAATTCTGAAGGAGGGTAGAACAGGAAAGGAAATGTAAAGCTTATAAGTACTTACTTCTGGTCCATGGAGCCATTTCCACTTAGCACTCCCTTTGCACCGAGCACATATTTCAAACAGCGTACGTGGGTGTACAACAAGTGAGTGTGCTTTAACTGAAGCTTAGAGGGTCATGTAGATAACTCACCTTTAGCTCCTGGATCATGGGGTTGTCTGCCTGCTTTAGAGAGGAGAGGTCCAATCTTCTCTGATAGTCCTCCAACCTCTAGAGGAAGGACGGAGAGAAATAGGAAGGGGGATAAGAAAGCACTCTTTAAAAACAGCTCGGGGAGCATAGAAGGTTGTGAAAAAATAAATTGTGGTAGATCAGAAAAAAAAGGAAGGACTTAGGATGAGAGTGAAGGGGAAGAAGGGAAAAGTCTAGGGGATGGTATGAAAATGGAAAGGAGATTTAAAAAAAAAAAAACTCCAACCTGCTTGTCCTCGGATTCCTTCACAGCCTGGTTGACGTGATTGAGGATCTTTCGACAGCAGTCTGCTGCCTGCTTCACTTTGTCCTTCTCCACTGCATTGTCTGAAAGATATTATGACATCAAATAAGAACTAAGGCCTCAGTTCTGCGGGAGGCTGTCCGGAGAATTGATATTTCCTCTGCCCATTAACACACCATCGTTCTCAAAAAAATATGATAACGCAGGGGGCATTAAGATCCCGTAATAGCTGGTTATAGATTATCATTAGTGCATTCTCTCTGTGTGAGACCCCAGCCAAGACTAAAATGATGGAACAAATAATGGGTGAGACACTTCCCAAAATGTGCACTGCTGCTTGAAGACCATTAAAATGCTAATCTCGCCATTTGTCTCTGTAATTCACTCATAGCTGGCATGTTGCCACACAGAACCTTGCTCAAGACTTCATTTTTACCCACTTTCTTCTATTTCAAAAGTTCAATTTTTTATCTTTTGTATTATATTACTTTCAGAATATAAAAGGCATACTAGGTATTATTCCTGTATTACGCGTTTCCATGGTTACTGGCAACATGAGTAAATTAGTTTCCGTGTTGAATAAATTGCCTCGTAGGATCTAATTGACTTTAGGATCACAGGAGAAAGAGCTGGATACAATAATTGAAATCTTCTCATGGAGGTCACATGCAGGAGTGTCGCGGCAGTGCAGAAAAACTAAGGGCAAAAAGGAATTTCTAGTCAAGTCAGAAGAGTCTAAAACACTATGCAATAGAGGAGAGAATTTAGAGAAGTATAATAGTGGTTTGAAAAGTAGATCAGAATTTCACTCCCTGGGACAGAGTCAGTAATTGACTAAGTATTTGTGACAGAGTGGAACAGACTTTGAAGTGTCTGAAAAAGACTGCAGGAGAGGGATCAGCTTTTGTACCTGCGTGAACTTTAAGTGGTTTGTATGAATGCACATCTCTGTTCTGTGGCTCCTCCTGCAGGGCTGTTGATGTCATTAAGGCTTCATGCGTTACCACAGCCAGAGCAAGTGGCTGGCAGGTGCTTCATGGAATGGCTTTATTCACATCCATTTCCATGCCCACTATATGCTATTATAAAGCTGCAGCAATTAGTACAACCTCAGAAAAAAATAAATAAACAACTATTTAGGCAACGATTCACTGCTTTCTACTTCTCAAATGTGAAGTGACTGGCTTGTTTTCCCACTCTTCAGGGAGACATTTGAAGACAATGGACATTGAATTGATTTATTTTTTTTTTTTTTAAATCTGTAGTTGGTGGGTTCTATGATTGATGACTAATATCTACTCGCCACATTTTGGTTTATTCAAACATCTTGTTTTGAATCATTATTACATCCAAGACAGTGAGACACATTTTGTATGTGGAGTCATTTGTGCACTAATAACCACGTGCACATAAACTGATTTCAACATGAACTAATCACTGCGAACTGTTGTGAAGGAACTCTGATTGGTGAGGCAACACTACAGCACTTGGTACCTGTGTACTTGGCGATGTTTTCTAGTAGCAGGGGGTACTTGGTGAGCCGCTGCATCTCAACAGGAATGATGTCCTTAAGCTGCAGTCGGCGACACTGTCTGTTACTCTCTGCCTCCTGCAATGCAATAAAAATAACAGGATGGGTGAACTTAAGCTATCGCCAAAATACATCTTTTACCAAGTATAAATGGGGACTGAGCATCACTAAATGCAGCTTAGGTTGTTACCCAGAGAAGTGACATTTTCAGATCATTTAACTCCTCCGTATGACACATTCTGAGCATTAGTACAGTAGCTAACTGGACATTTCAAAGATTAAACCAATTTGGAAAGCATAAAGTCAGTACCTGGACGAATGAGGTGAACCGCGAGTCTTTCTTCTGCTTGGTCTTGATGATCTCCAGAGCAAAAGGCTGGTTGCTGCAGAATGTCCCCACCGCCTTCTTGATCTTCTCCTCCTCTCCACCGCTGAACTGTAACCGCCCAACCCAACCCAACACAGGACAGGGCAGAGAGGACAGAGACGGTGATCAGTCACTCAGTCGATCTGGGTCAGGGGTAGTTGCCATGGAAATGTCTAGTATTTAACCACTACAATGAGAAGCAACTCCCAGAAGGGGGTCGGGCTTAAGACCTCATAGCAGAGACAGCTTAAGTTTAAATGTAGACTAGATCAATGCTCAGACCCTCAGGGGACCGTTTACCCTACTTATCCCCCATAGACATTTTAGACAGCTGATGTGCACCTAACTCACATTTAATGTATCACACATGATCTTGAGATGTCAGCCAAATCTAGGGCACTGCCTGACATAACCGTTTACTGAGAAACTGGCTTCCATTTCACTCGCTTGCTTCCATTGTGATTATTTTGCCAGTTGTTCTGATGTGCCATGTCTAAGGTTTTGTCTTTCAGGATTTTGGTGTAGTATTTAAGGATTTAAAGCCCCTTCGCTATAATTTTTTTTTAACTGTACACGAGCATTTTAATGTACATACGGCATTTCAAAGTGAAAAGGATTCCGGCTGAAGAAAGCAATCTCATGTCAACAACATGTTTTTTTGTCGCTATGAAGCAATATCAGGCAACTGTTCAATTTCTTTGTGCGCACTACGTTTTTTTCCTGCCACATCATTCGTCTCGAAATGTATTCAATTCAAGAAAATGTTTGAAAGAGGAAATACAATTTCAGCCTGAGAATTGTACTTACCCAGGAGAGCAAGTCGTCTCCTATCTGATCAATTACCGAAGACTCATTTCTCTTCCGAACAGCTGCCATTTGCTCCAGTATTGAAACTGAAATTCAAAGGAGAGGCACCAATTGACAGTCAGTTTGTGTGTACATAAGTTAACAAAGATGAAGAATACACTTCAAACTTTATTTTGATTCTCACTACCTTACTGAGCTTTTTGCTTTAAAACTTCGTCTTAATGATTCAAGAGCAGTGATGCGTCGATAAGAACTTTGAATGGCATTCCAGGATGTGTGTGTGTGTGTGTGTGTACCATGCAGCTGTAGAATCTCATCCAGGTTGGTGAAGATGTTCTTGATGTCAGCAGGAGGCAGGATGGCCTCTTTGGAGAGCTTCTGGCAGAAAACGTGGTCCAAAACTCTCAGCATCCTTACATGCGCACGCTCTGTATAAAACAGCTCTGCAGACACAATGCAAGATGGCAGATCATTTGCACAGCTCGACATGATGTACATTCGACTTGGGTTGGATCCCAGCAGATGCAACGCTGCTGCATATCTCTCTGGGTTAGGGTTAGATGGCCTTATTGAATTGTCATATTATGTGAAGTGGTGAGCCATGTACTTACCATTGATGACTTCCTGTCTCTTTATTTCCTGAGGCCTGAGACCTGCTAGGATCTCTCGCCCAACCAGCTGCTGCCAGTTTGGAGGGTCATGCTCAGAGTCTGTTCCCTGGTCGTCCTCACTCTGGACATCAACTGTACCCAGTCCCTCAAGCCTAGGGCAAGACAAAAAGTTAGATTTTATTCTGCTTACTAAAATTCCACCACTTCTTATTTTTGTTGGATACATTTTCAGCGTGAAAATTATCAGGTTTCCTCACCTTCTTACGGCCTTTGGTGTTCCCTCGTGGGCTCTACAAAAAATATCAGAGTAAAATCAATGTTAAAAATAAATATTCTCTACGTAAGGGAGCAAAAGTGTTCCTGCAAATCTGACTATAAAATGCACCTGTCGCTTTCTCTGTCATCCTCCTGCAGTTGGTCCAGGCTGTACAGGTCAAAGTGCGGGGAAGTGTACGGCGACCCATCAAGAGGGTCCGACTGAAGGCCGTCACTCAGTCTGGAGGGGCCTGAGGTCGGAGTCCCGCCTGAGAGACAAGTCACAAGTTAGAAACCATCGCTTCCGCTGTCTTTTTCTTCTACCGATAGGTTCAGTTCGGTCGTTCAGTAGCTCACCCATATCAGTGTCTCGGCTAGTGTCTGAGCTATAGGTGGCGCTGTTTGGGGATGAGGTGTTTACAGACATGGAGTGTGTGAGTTCAGAGCCCTCGCTCGATTGGCTGCCTCTTAGACGACTAGCTTCCATGTGATCGCTTGCCCCCAGTGTAGGCTGAGACAACTGTTTCTGCGGCCGGGGGCGACCATCCAAGGCTTTACCCACTGAATAGAGACAAAGCAGTATCAACATTTGTTAAAGCTTTCAAAGTAGTGTCATCATTTTTTAGCTTGTTCAAAATTCCAAACTCACCTGATGCTGCTTCGACGCGGCTGGGCCGACGCTGAGGTCCAAGGATACTGGGAAATCTGGGTTTCTTCACCTTCTCTTCCCCTTCCTTTTCTGTCTTGATGCTTTTCTGTATTTTATTAAAAACAAGGGAAGTGTCATGTCGATGATAAAGAGGGGGAGAGAGAGAGCGAGAGAGAGAGAGAGAGAGAGAGAGAGAGAGAGAGAGAGAGAGAGAGAGAGAGAGAGAGGGGGAGAGAGAGAGAGAGAGAGAGAGAGAGAGAGAGAGAGAGAGAGAGAGAGAGAGGGAGAGAGAGAGAGAGAGAGAGAGAGAGAGAGAGAGAGAGAGAGAGAGAGAGGGAGAGAGAGAGAGAGAGAGAGAGAGAGAGAGAGAGAGAGAGAGAGAGAGAGAGAGAGAGAGAGAGAGAGAGAGAGAGAGAGAGAGAGAAAGAGAGAGATTATGTTTACTTTTATTTATGTTACCTTGATCTTCGGAAGAAAGTTGATCCTGACCCGTTTGGACTCCAGACTGCGAGGTTCCTTGACCCTCACACCAAGGTGCTTCATGTATGTATAGATGACATACTGCATTGTAGTGCTGAATGGAAACAAAAGTGACAACACTTTGTTGTTTAGTTGCTCCGTTTTGAATACTAACCGACAAAACAACAGGATGCAAAAATTCGAAGTGTCCATATTGAAACTTGCACCATATGTCAAACCAGTCCTTCTTGTACAATTTCTACACAAACCATCTGGGGTGTGCTGCGACCATATGGTATTTCAAACAAGACTGTTCAATCAGTCACACTTTTGAATTATTTAATATAAACACGGCGCATAAATTGTAACTGTGGGGAATGTAGAATGGGGCTTGGATGACACCAATATGTTATATGTTCTTGGTGGAAACATCAAAGACTATACTTTAAAGCTTAAATAAATGACTACCACTGACATGTATTATTCATTTAGCACAAGACATTTTAAATAATACATTAAAAAGGAGTGAAAAAGCCTAATAAAGGTATACACAATGTTTTTTAGATTATTGTGGGACACATTACAAACTGTTAATGCAATGACGACACAGATGGTTAGAGGGGCCAAAAGAGCCCCCGAGGGCCTAAATGATACTCATGATATGCTTTGAGAAATACTCTGCATATCAATCAACCAAATGCGCCACAATATACATTTGCTTACCATTTCTCTTCCTCTGTGGTCTGAGTAGTTAACCTATAAACAATACAAAGACGAAAAATCTCAGTGGCTGATAATAGAAAGATGAGATATTTGTAAATACTTGTGCATATGTCTGTATGTGTTATGCCACTGTGTGTGCATGTGCTACTTACAGGATATCCTCTATCTTGGTGATGATGTTTTCGGCATACGAGCGCTCTCGCTCCAGAGTGACGCGGTCTCTGACTCTCTCCTGGTCCAGTCTGGCCAGCTCTACTTCAGCCACCGTTAGGCCCATACTGCGCTTCTGCCTACATGGGCCAACATAGGAAGTCATAAACTGTGGTTAGGTGGAAAATCCCTTTTTTTCCCCTCTATTTGCTCGATGTGAAACACATTCTCAAGTTCGGCAATTAATCAGAACCTACCACGGCATAGAAAAAAAAATTATTCAGAGCTGAAAATACCTGAAATCCTCAAGGTTCCTCTGTATATCAGGGAGCAGAGAGTCCTGCAGTGTTTGAACATGTTGTCTGTTTATTTCCTCAGGGATCAGTTCTGTCCGCCGGCGGTCTGCAAACACATGCACACACACACGCACAGTCACGTACACTGTATGCCAAGTCTAAAAGGATTATGTCAAGAGCACACTTCATATGCGCAGTTAAGGTTAAGCAACACTTTCCAAACCATCAGACCATTTGATTTCTTAACACCTTAGTCTGGAGTGTGCATGGCTTACAGGGACTGTATAATGAGGATGGCCACAGAAGTACAAAAGGTTGACCGTAATAAAAAATACTGCCTACTGAAAATGACACTGGGCAGACAACCAAAGGAATGAAAAAGCACGGCATAAAATACTTGCCGAGATCAGTAGAGATGGATTCAGGAACAGCAACTTTCAGATTCTGAATGGAAAAACAATGAAAGAAAAAACTGTTTTATACTTTTGACAGCAAATTGGAACAGAAAAGAAAAATATAATGTCCATCAAAACACTTTCAAATGATATTTAATGTCAATGTGAGTGCAGATCACATATCACCTATGAATGATGTAATAGTAAATTAGTAACAACTATATCACCTTATTATAACCTGTAAAGATGACTGGCAATTAGTTTTTTTAAAACATGTGGCTCATTCCATGTTTTGACAAAAAACTCTCATCATTGGTGTTTCAGATTGGAGTTAATGCCTTGGACTCAAAGAAAACAAAAACAGATACTGGGGCTGTCCTTTGTATAACTAGTGTCATTTTGACAATGTGGGGACATGCAAAAGTCGAATCAGTGACTCAGTGTGTGCACAGACGATTGAACGCTGATGAGTCCGACCTGTATGTTGCCCTGTGCGGAACAAAAACTGTACTTACGGCTCCACGGTCAATGAAGAAGGTGTGCAGGTCCATGAACACCCGTCTGGTCTCTTTGGAGTTGGTCTGCTTGTAGAAGTCAGCATAGAGGTAGCACAGCTGAGGTCATAAGATTACAAAAATAAAATAAGTGAGCTGTAGTGTCTGCCAGGCTGCATGAAAACGGGAAATTAATACATAGAATATTTTTAATAAGGTGTGAAGGACGAAGGTCTCACCACAGGAGCGGGGTCGAACTGAGAGAAGACATGGTGAAGGAAGGCTGCGAGGTGGGCGGGACGAGTCTTGAGCTGCTCGATGTTGTTAAAGTTGTTACACTGGCCATTTGTCTGAAACAAAATCAGTTCAAATCAAACGTTTTTATACGTCTTTATAATTATAGCACCACACCTTTTGAACAACACCTTGATTAAGACAGCTGTGTTTATTATAAGGATTGACATAGACATTAAGATTGCCCTCTTGTAAAATACCTGCTCATGGTCTGAATCAAAATAATCATCCTCAGCTCCAATGATTTGCGAGGCGAGGCGGGAGGAAGGGGGACTGCTGACTGTGGTAGGGGACAGAGAGTCCTGTGGAAAAGACAGTGGTACAATGTGGAATTAGTGTTTTCTTTTTATACGGAAATGCTCCAATTAAACATGTATAGCCCAATTGACTGGGGCTCGCACTGACAGAGATTGTTCTTCAACATGGAATAATTATCAAAAACACACACACTTCAAGAATACACTCTCTAAGTTCACACCAGGAAAAGGAGTGAATTAGTACATTTCTTAGGCAGGATTTGCACTGGGCCAATGAGTATAGTTACCAGGTCAGTGGTGTCCTCTGCCTCTGGAGAGTGGAAGGAGTTGAAGCTGTTCCTGGGTGTGCTCTTTGGGCTGGGGCAGGATGACTCTCTTGGGTAAAGGCTCTCTGGAGATCCAGGTCCAAACCCGCGAGATATCTGGAGGTGGGATGGAGCAAAGCATTAGATTCAGACTCAAAATTGATTTAACATTTAAAGTCTCAACAAATCATTTATTAAATTAGCTGTCATACATGACCAACGGTAATTTGAATGCGTAATCAAGGCATACGCTTGGTTAGTAGTGCTGACAACTTACATGAGAGCTGCTCCAGGACAGGTCTGTACTGTGGTCTCCCTTAGAGGCGGGAGTGTGCTCCGTCTCAAACATGCTACCATCATCTGCATCACCACCTGGAACAGCCTCCTACGGATTCATGTTAACACAAGATTTGTTATTAATTATGAACAACAACAAGATTCATAAAGTCCAGAATTGAGTATGTTTTAGGACAGGCGAGGCTAACGGGCTGCATTGGTAGTAATAAATGAATGCATGACTTTAAGCGGATTTTTTATGTAATCTCATAAAGTATAACCTTTATAAATAAAATTGACAGAGCAGACTTATATGTTGAAATACATGACACAGGGTCCAGTGAGTGATGTCAATAAAATACAGACACAGACTGTCACACAGACACAAAAGAGGGGCTTCCCACAGAGAGAGCTAATCCTCTGATAAGATTAGGATTAATGATTGTCTGGAGCGATCCCTAAACGCACTACACAAAATTATACTGCTTGGATGTCACTGGTTAATCAGTGTCCCCAGATACCCTTTTCTGTATGCAAGTGCATGGAGGAAGGCAGTTAGTTCAGGGGGGTATTTGCTTTACCTGTGTTGCCCCAGTGGCCTTGAAGAGCTGACCCTGCAGCTGAGGAATGTGTTTCTTAACTTCCTGGATGTCTTTCAGTAGTTTGGGGGAGGGGTTCCTGCTGTACTCCTCCTTCATCGCCTTTACGACGAGATGGAGGAAAACAAAACAAGCCATCAGGACCGGTCGTGTCCTGTTATTTGTACACCATCAGACAAGTAGAGTATGTCATATATTGTGTCCGGTCTGAAGAGTGGGATGTTTATGGAAATACGGTTTTAATCCACTGCATGAAAAGCAGCAGTCTTATCACGCACACTACCTGTCTCCTACCCAAAGCCATTTTTCTATTTAATGACGGCTGAGAGCTGAGCCTTTCATTTTCAACACAGATGACGAACACACAACATTCCTTAACAAGTTTTAGATATACGAGGATGAAAATCACCTCGCCATTGCAAACAGTGTTACAATAGAGAGAAGACAGTAAGTGTCAGTGATTGTTATGCTAACCTGCAGCTCCTGCTGCTCTTTTGAGAGCATCCTTTGCAACATGTCAACCCTCTGGCTGCAGACACTGCTATTCTCATCCTGGGAGAAAAAAACGAAAAGGAAAGCATATGGACGAATTAAACTAAGCATAACTATAGATAAGCCAAAAGCATTTAACAAATATTGAAGCGCACAGAAAATGTGTAAGAAAGGACGAGATATAGAGATGCCACTACAAAAACACATTTAGTGAAAGACAAAGATAACCCAGATGATAAGGAAGGAGGATGAAGAAGGAGGATGAAGAAGGAAGGCACATTTGGGGAGGCAAGAATTAAAAGAGGGCAACAGAAGTGACTGATGTCTTTAGTACCCATGGTGATTGAGTGGAGGAGAGGCGGTCCGGAGGACTGTAGGGGCGTTCTGTTGCTGGGGAGTTTGGAGAGGAAATGCTAACGCCCAACATTTCAGACTCTGCTTCAGACAAAGGGATCTGGGCGAGCCCTGGGGGACGCCCCAACACTGTGAGGGCCACATAGGAGCCCGCTAGAATGGAAAAAAGATCAAAGCAAAGTGTCAATTTTACTTAGAGGTTTTCTTAAATGTGGCTTTTGCTAAAAACCCAGACACAGGAAACTTACATTTGATAAGCTTCACCACCTCAAGGTGATTAGAATGTGTAACAAGGGTCCCGTTAACCTGGAAGACAGCAATGGTACTATGATGAGAATTAATAAACAGATAATGAGTCCAAAACCTCCCATTCTACGTCCAGCTTTTTGATTTGACATTTAATTCCATTCCCAGACGCACGCAGCATAACGAGCGTAGATATACTAAACGACCAAAAGGTGGCAGCCTACAGTCTCTATATTGGCCTTGGACAAGAAAACAGTGACATTAGCAGTCCACAGACATGGAGGCAGAGGAACACAATACCTTGATGATCCTGTCTCCTGTCTGAACACCTGCCCGCATAGCAGCCCCATCTGGCAAACACAGAAGAAAGAAAAAAAGAGCGTTAAAGCAACAGCAGAGATGAGGAAAGAAATACAACAAATGGAAGAATGAAATGGGTGGAGGGGAAAACACACAAGACATACAGCTTTATGGTGCAATTGTTGATATTTCTGCACAATGAATGCACCCTATAGCCTTGACAGGGCAGATGTTGCAAAGGGACTATTTGAGTGCTATTTTGAAAGACCATAACAGTGGTTATATTATGAGAAGGACCTGTTTCACAGCTCCACCCAAAACAAAGGGATTTAGGCACGAGACAGGTTATTATGAGATCCACGTCTGACTCTATAGACAGCAGCATACCGCTGAAGTATTTTCTAAACCAAATACAGTTTTACTAATACACTACTTATAATGTGCATGTTGGGTCTTCAGTTTTGTATTAGTATGGGAAGTTTAACTGGTGTCACTGAACTAAAGACATAAACGTGTGTGATCAGTTGGACTAGAGGGAGGATAACAGGAGAATAACTTGTGACTAAATGATTTGTTTATGCGTTAGGAAATTTGAATTGGATCTGTTTCAGTGCAACAAAAACATTTTGTTTTACCAGGGTGACGAGCAAACGCTTAAGCCGGGCTCAGAGTATAGGAGGTTTTTTAAAATCCTAACCGATTTTGAAATTGGGTTTCATCACGCACAGATGGAGAAACTTCACAGATGTTCTTCTCTCTAATCTCAAACATGCACACACTGCACGCTTTTGAAATAATAGCGAATCACACACACTACAGGATTTTATTAAGATTAGCGGGCCAGAGGAAAGCAACCTGATGTATCCCACAGGGAAGCAGATGGAAACAAAATGGAGACCGACGTGGCTGCAGCAAGACAGTAGAGATATTTGGTTTTCTCTTCTTGTATGACTTACTCAGATGAAACAAAGTAGATTGCTCTTTGTGTGGAGTCAGTGATAAAAAGCACGAATGGGGAGCCGTTCAGAGAGAGCTGGACACTGCCAGGCACGGATCAGTTCCTTCCTCTTCTCTGTCCACTACTGTACAGACCATGTAATGTTTTTTGTGACCCGATAACAGCCCGCATAATCCTCTACAGACAGTAAAAGACTGCCGGGGACCACGTAAGTATGCTGTCAAAGTCCCCTCTTTAGAAGACAACGTGATAAAGCAGAAGCTGCAGCTACTGTGAAACTACTGAGGAGGAAATACACAGTGAATGACTTCACTTCTCTAAGTGAGTGCCAGAGTAGTGGTGGTTACTGAGTCCCAATTACCCCTCACATCTGTGAGTTCAGAGCAAACTACCGTGACAGTTGATGTCAGCGCATGAAAAGGAGACCACATCTCCATTGCATGTGCTTAGACCCGAAGTAGTCATTGTAATAACAACTTTTTCTTCTTCCTTTTAAGTTTGAGACTCCATCTTACCTTCTTTGACAAGCTGCACAAACACTGGGTTGTCACCACTGACAGTGAGCCCAAAGCCATTGTCATCTTTCTGGATGATTACACATCGCTGGACCAGACCTGCAAGTGAGACAGAAAGACATAACACTGTTTTCAAAAGGACCCGGAAATGAACGTAACTCACTGGAGCCAGTGCATGAACTAAAACTAAACCTCACCCTTGTACTACATGCAAAGCAGATATTTTGAATAAGCTGAAACATTTTTTTTTGTGAGGGGATTCGACTCGGTGACAATAGTCACACTTTGCAGTCTACGCACAGTACTTTTTACACTTGATGCTTTCAATGTACAGTGCATATGGGCATGAGAGTATTGTTTCAAGACACAAACAATTTGAAAATATCCTTTAACATATTCGTACATAACTCCTGTAGTTTAGGACTCTGTTGTCAGGATAACATGACAACAACATCCCACAATATGAGCATGTACAGTGAAGACAGCTTGTTCATTTAAACGGCAACATTTTTAAGGGAGCTTTTATGTATTTCGGACATATTAAGGAAAACAGTTTCACATCGTCTACCAACTCATTTGGTGACAAGACACACACAAAGAATAATAAATCCTCTTAAAAACATAAACACGGATGATGACGGCCCTTCTGAGTGAGGTAATGTTTGAAACATGAGACATTTCTGGTTGCAGTCTCACAGGCCAGACGGAGGAACGTTACATTTCAGGTTTTTTTATGAGGTGCAGCGTAGCAAAAAGAGATTAGAGTTTTTCTAATGTCTGGCTGACACTGACTAGACTTACAAGACAGTGCAGACCACACAAATCAAAGAATGCAAAATGCACCGATGCTTAAAAAAAAAAAAATGTTGTCTCATGTTCTCATGAACAAGGAGTGAGTAGACTTTCCAATATTAGCAAGCCATCTTAAAACATCTCTACAATGTAGATTTTTATAAGTAACTCCAACTGAGTAAGGTGACACTTGAGCTTGTTTATTGCGCTGAATCAACCAGAGAGGTGAGTCGATCGATAAGGGGCAGTGGTGGGGTGGGGGTTGGAGAGTGGAAAGAACAGGAGCTAATACATGGAGAGAGGTTAGGGGAGGCAAAAGCCCCAGGCTGGGGGGGGAGGGAGGGGTATGGAGAGAGGGTTAGGCAGAGCTGAGGGAGCAGGGGGATGGGAAAGGGGGAGAGGGCAGGGGTGTCAAGGAAACAGATGAAGCCATATGGGTTAAAGAGCTTGTGTGAATTTGCCTCTAGATGTTGATCTTTTTCCTGTGTTCTAACAGTATTTTAGAGATCTTTGGTTGGCATTTATAAACAAAGAGGAGTGGGAGTGCTGGCACGATCACTGATCAGGTTAATCCATCAAAGCTAATGTTTTATTCAGAGGTTTGACGGATCTGTAATCGGCACCCTTTGCTGAAACACTAGGAAATGTTCTCTAGAGAATAAACTGACCTTTAATCCTGACAGAGTAGCCCCCAACACAAAAAGAAGGAACCCAAGTCATAAGAAAACCACATGCAAAAGGTCAGACTACTTTCCTCAAATATAAAAAGTCTGTTTAAAAAAAAAAAAAATGTCAGAGCTTCAAGTGCTGTCCTGTGATAAAGACTTTTCATCTGCGAATTTCTCCAATTCCACATTGGTGCAAGACCAGACACAATGGAGATAACTGATTCAAAATACACACAGAGAGGACACTTCTATCCTTTGTTGATTATGAGAGTAGCAGATTATCTTGATAAACTTTGTGCGCGACAGAGACGAGACACCAGCAGGAACAGGAACAGGAACAGGAACAGCAACTTCTGACAGACAATTTGATATTTGTTTTGTCAATGCATTGCATCAGAGGACAGGCACCTGATAGAAATCATTTTCTTGGAAATCTGGAATTAGTTGACAACATCTGTGTCTATCTAAAGACAGTTATTGTGAAAAGGCGACGGGGCTCCATAATGACCCTGCTAACATGGACTCTGAAAATACGGCACTTTGTTTAGTGGGCACACGCTTACAGGGACTTACTAGAAAGAGAAAGTAAGTCCCTATAAGCGTCTAAGTATTATTTTCTGTGTGATCTTAATTTATAATCCCATTTGGATGATCACTTAACTGAAATTTTACATCAATATTAGGACCTGACTCAAGTGTGGGATTACAGTTTAAAGTAAACTGTGCAACTTCATCCTGGTAATCCAAAATGTATCTTTTAAGAATTACTGAGCACAGCTGCTAAAGTCCTCTACAATGGATTCCAACAGTGACCATTTTTCACGTTGGAAAAGGTTAATTAAACATCAATGGATTGAAATGGAAGTGACGTATTTAGCTGTATTTTGGCAAAAATATATGACTAGAACGTATTAAGCATACAGAAGGACAGCGGGAGAAAAAGTGGTTTGAAGACTTTCTATGGTTTCATATATTTGTTTACGTTTGAAAATATTAAAATCCAAATATCTCAGAACCTGAACCGGTTGTACTGATCAAGACAGACACAAAATGTAGTGATTGGACACAACCCAGGCTGACTAAAAAAAACAATAGTAATGTGTGCTTTACGCTGGCTTTAGCCAATGTCATCTTATCTAGAGTATGATGCTTAAACCTTGCAGCAGTGCTACTTGGAGCGCTGCGCACCGCTCAGCCTTTATACTTTGCTGCTGCACTAAAAGATATAATAATTTGACCCATAATTCCATTTATCACTGACATTTCAAAGTAGAGATTATTAATTAATCAACATTTTTCAAGCAAAGAGCCCAAATGTCCTCTAGTAACAGCTTATAAATTGTTAGGATATGCTGCTTTCATGTGTCTTTTATGATAGTGAACTAAATATTTCTCAGTTTATGAAGTGACTAAATAAAAAATAAAATTTTAAAAGGTGCCACCTTGGGCTTTACAAAAATGCGACTTATGAAAAATGTTCTGATATTTTATAGACCAAATAATTGGCAGATGAATTGATAATGAAAATAATCGTTAGTTACAGCCAGTCAAACCACATCTCATAAGGTTTTAGCTGCCGGAGTAGTGCAGACATGCAGAAAACGTCCCTCAGTTTTCAGAAATAGTCTGGCAAATGACTCTCAACTGTGTACTGACTTTTTTCTGAAGCATTAATTTAACTGTTGATATATCCCAGTTGAGATGATCTCTTGGCACTGATTCTGCAAAGAAATCTCAGGAGGGGCATGCAACTCAGACCTTTGACCATGCGGTTAAATATTATAATATTTAAGGATGAAATAAATAAAACTCTTTTGCTGTCACTCTGATTAAAACACACATCTAGTGGCAATTTCACACCACGATCGGAAGCATGTATAGATGCAGCTGTCACACCAGCCATTCCAACAGGAGCATCTTACCACAGGACTCAGGCTTCCCCTCTGCTAGCACACTGCTGCTGCCACTCTTCTGCACCACCAGAGCTTCTGCTCACAGCCCCCACCACGCAGACCACAGCGCAGACAGCACAGCAGCAAACAAACAAACAAACACACATACACACACACACAAACAAACAAACAAACAAACAAACAAAACAAGAACCAACACAAGGAAAGGAAACACAAAACAGGAAAGAGAAAATCATGAGGGAGAAACAATCATGGGAGAAGAAAAATTAAATGAACAAAATAGGTAGTTTAATAAAATACAATGGTTTGGACAGGCAGGAGTGCAGTCACTAAAAATGAACTGGCTTAGTTTTTTTTAATTATTTTTTTTTTAAATACCTCCACTCCTATAGGTGTCACTATAACAATTCGCTGGGACTTCACTGACAAAGGCCCCATTTTCCAAAACTTTGTATCCTGCATTAGCATCAGGATATTAAGCGGTTTAAGTGCAGATTAGATTTTGAATTGCACCAGAACATTAATAAAATCAACTAGTACTTCAATGGCCTTATCTAACTGGAACTGAGCCTTTGAATTAGCGCACCGGTAAGATAATATTGCAATCCATTTTAGCATGATGAAGACACAGCTAGTGAATTCGCAGTTATACTTGATACATTTTCCGGTCTGTCTGTCAACACCAGAAGGTGATTTACAAGTTGTGGCAAAAGAGCTGATGATAAAGATAAACTAAATAAAGTTGCCGCCAATAACACAGGAGGAACCGTTCTCGGTTGGAGCCTCTTTTTTTTTTTTAATGTCCAGTATATCTTATGCCTTTTATGATAATAAATAACCTAATTACGGCACATGATTAATTGGTAAACATGTGAATCTCAGGAGTCAGTGTTCACATCCATTCCTAGAGTATCTGACAACTCCTGCCCATCCCTAACAAACCCAAAACATTTTTGAAATTATGACAGAAAAAGTGCAACCAGGAGAAAACCTGGGGAAAAGATTGTTAAAGAGTTCATGCAACTTGCAGATGACTAAAAAGGATAAACAGAAATACAGACTAACACCATGCAGACATGCAAGAGGTCATGACATAAATTCAAATACTATTCTAAGGATGACCTAAAGATGTAGGGTTCAATTAAAGAAACAAACCTTTGCTTCTGTGGTTACTTTGCACTCAGTTTAATCATTGCAAAAATATACCAAACCATCAGAGAAATACATGGAAAAAGGTTTTAGTGTGGTGCTACACACAGACAGGCTACAAAGTGTGTGTCTTGTGTAACCACTGAAAGAGCACATCTTGTCTATGTTTTGTTGCATCATACAGAGATAAGCCACCATGTGGTGCAGAGGATTTTCTATTTTGTTTTGAATACAGAAGCTTCAGTCATATCTCAAATCATACTGCCCTGATTGCTGACAAATACCACAGGGAGTGTCACCATATCAAACTAGTCTGTTTCTGAACCCTCACAATCTCACCCTGCAATAAACTTGAAACTGGAGCACAAAACAGGCTTAGTGGCTTTTTGTGCCCTTCAAGTATGCATCGAGACCACCCAACACTTTGAACATACAAAACCCACAGTGCAATGATTTAGGTTAAACTACAAAAAAAAAAAAAAGTGGACATTAAACATGCAGCTGCAGATTTTAAGGTCCTATAATCAAACCTTTCATTGTTATCGGCTTAAAATCTGCAACAAGTAACGCGCCACGAGCTTCTGCCAAACAGTTGGTATAATGCAGTGTAATGCAGACTTAGCAGATAAAGACATATTATACTGTCCATTAGTTGAATTAACACATACAAAGGACAATTCCAACTCCTTTTCAAAATAAGTTGTTAGGCTCCAGTGACTCAAACAATTATCTCACGTCAGACCACACAAGTAAAATGAATGTACAGTTTTTTAAAGAGAGCACAAAGCATAGAGCAAATAACACACACCACCTTACACCATCCCAGCATGCCTTGTGCATCGAGCAAACCATCAGCACCATTGTTTTAGGAGAGGTGTGTTTGTTTGAGAGAGAGAGAGAGAGAGAGAGAGAGAGAGAGAGAGAGAGAGAGAGCATAGATGCATACAGAGATAGAGAGAGAGGATGGAATATGTGACTGAGAGGAAAAGAAAACGAGTGAACAGAACAGGAGTGTGAGCCTGAAAATTTAACTGGGAAGTTACCTGTAGGGTCAAACTCATTGGAGGGAAGTGAGGTTTTGTCACTTTTGGGTTTTTTGTCCGGGGGGTGGTCTTTACTGAGAATGCTGCTGGTTCTAGAGAAAGAAAAACCCATGAGAAACAGGTGGTTAAACATTGGCTTTTATCCAGTATATGCAGTCATATACAATGCTGTAGTCTTCTATAAGTAGCATTTTTTGCAGGCAGCGTCATTGCATCTTGCTGTAGTAGTACTACACTGCATGTGCACAAGATGCAGCCAAGCAAAGTATCAGGAGGAATTACACTAACACACAGAACCAGCAATTGTTCTCTTCAGCATTGAGAATAATGAGGCAAGAGGAACTCCTAGTGTATGAATCGTGCTGAGTGTGTCTACTGTATAATGTGACAGCCAGAGAGGATGTGGAGCCGCTCTGCTGAGTGCCCAGGGAGCAAGGCCAGAGAAAGGACGCTCCTCAGAGGAGGTGCTACAAGGCCAGACTCCGGCTTGAACCTCGGGAGGCTATGTATGGCTGCCTCTGCCTATACCGGCCCCA
The DNA here is from genome assembly GCA_943593645.1 of Bovichtus variegatus. NCBI lineage: Eukaryota > Metazoa > Chordata > Actinopteri > Perciformes > Bovichtidae > Bovichtus > Bovichtus variegatus. Next base: position 13,303,758 of record CALSCE010009465.1, on the reverse strand, counting down.
AACTGTGAAAGGCCACTGTTCTGTTCACAGTGAAAGGCAGTGATGGACCGCCCTCAGAAGAGGGACCCCTTTGTCCCTCACTCTGTGTGTGTGTGTGTGTGTGTGTGTGTGTGTGTGTGTGTGTGTGTGTGTGTGTGTGTGTGTGTGTGTGTGTGTGTGTGTGTGTGTGTGTGTGTGTGTGTGTGTGTGTGTGTGTGTGTGTGTGTGTGTGTGTGTGTGTGTGTGTGTGTGTGTGTGTGTGTGTGTGTGTC
>CALSCE010009465.1:13251785-13303407 GCA_943593645.1 Bovichtus variegatus | reverse complement strand
TAAAAGCTCTGAAGTCCTCTGTATTGAAACACACCAGTTCCTAGTAAAAACCTGCCTCATTTCCCTCATCTGGAGCTGTGTATTTAAACCACTGGTGTGTATGTGCCCACAGGATTACCTTCCAATAAACAGGCAGAAATATTTGCAAGAAAATACGAGGAAATAAAGATTCTCACCTGTTTGCTTTCTTGGGAAACCTGCAATATAAAACACAAAGACCATCAGTACCTCAATAAAAATTAACTGATAAGACTATAAATGTCATAAAGTACACAAAAGCTGAGCTCTTTACGCCTATATGGAGGGTGAAAAACAAGATACCAAGACGACAGCTTCTCCTCAGACCCATATAGTGGTAAACATGATAATCCTGATCAAACATCTTCTTCTTCAGCTGTAGATTAAAGCCTTTTCCAGGTCAAATGTGCTCTGCCTTTCAGATCTCAGTTGTGTGTATGTGCCGTGATTTAGTTCCTCACAGACATCCTGACTTGACTTCAATAATCATATCCTAATCACATCCATGGCCTGTTTCCTTCGATACAGCCTGCCCTGAGAGTACTGCCACAGAGTGATGTAGTGATGAAATCGTTTAGGGATACTGTCAGCACCATATTGGAAAAGGCCATGTTTTCCAGGAAGATAGAGATGTACTCATTGATTTTCTGTTTCGCAGACGCAAATTGATAAAACACATTGACAATTTAGATCTAAGGAGATTCTGCACTGTTAATTCATTCTCGCAGTAGGTGTTTGAGCTCATCTTTAGGATAAAGTCTCATGGACTGAAAAGGTAGTTCAGAGGGAAACAATGCATTCTACATTCAAGAGTAAAAGTCTCCATCCTCACTCTGACACAGCATTGGACTTGAAGAGTGCATATAAGCGTCTGTGGGTGTAAGTGTCTCTCAAAAGCTGACCCAGCTGGACCTGGCGCTTCATACACAAGAACCGATTTTAACTGTAGTACTCCTTGAAGGATAAAAAAAGAAGAGGCACAAACCACACTTTCTCAAAATGACCCTTCATGTTTTAGGTTCCCTGTAAGTCATTATCCCAAAGCTATTTAAAGGGCAAGATTTCACTAATCTTATCTGTAATGCACTTTCCACTGAAAGGAAAACCTCCGGAACACTCGTGGAGTTTGTGCCAATGGTCTGTGTGGCCCCTCAGCTCAACATTATTCCTGGTGGGGTCTGAACAGTCAGTACAGCTCAGAGGGAGCCATGTTTTGCTATTCTTCTTCATGTACTGTAGTATGAAAAGGCACGGCACAAGTTATATTGTTACAAAGTTACCATAAAGCCTAAATTTAGATTCAGTTTTATTAGTATTTTTTATTGTAATGAAGTGGAAAGCGTGGAAAAGATTGATTTCTCAGCCAAGAAATAATCCCACAAAAACAAATACCCTTTTATACTAAATTGTATTATCCCACATCTCTTTATTCAGGGCATGTTTGATAGGAAGGTCATTTCAAGTAAGGGTTGACACTTTATATAATGCTTAAGGAAATGTAATAGACAGAAGACTATAATAATATTAATAATAATATTTTTTTAAATCTAAATGTACACAGAATTATAATACAAAACATAAGTACGAATCACTACAGCACTCTTCCGTAGTAGGGAGGACTCACTAGCCCACATTAACTCTCTTTCTCCTGGCGACAGTGTGTCCCATTCAGAGCCATGCAGGGGCAGCTGAATGGCCCGTTTATGAAAATGCCTCAGACTGTAATAAGTTCCAGAGCCTCCAAGCAGAAAAAAAAAAAAAAAAAAAAATAGCTTTAAGTAGCCCACTCCCTAAGAAACCTCTGAATTGGAGAGATGGAAAAGTCAGCACATAAACACACACTGAACTGGGACATGCGTACGTACAAGCTCAGGGACAGCAAAACTGAGTAGGCAGATGTTGTTCTTGGTTGATCATACAGGAACAAATGAAAATGTTAACAGGAAAACCAAGTTCTAAGGGGCTGGATGATGCAGCAGGCTTTCTATAAAGTCTATGCTGAACTAGACTTGTGAATCATGCCTTCAGAAATAATGTTGTACCGCAACAAGATGTTTTGTTTAATGTTAAATCAGTTCAAAGAGAACTAAAAAAAGGAATTTTATTAGAATTATATTGTGTGGTATCTATATCTCAAATAGCCATGGAAATGTGAAAATGGCTAAAGATTAAATGACCCGTCTCAGACACATTTAAGGGCTACAGAGAAGAAAAAAAGGAGGTCATGAAGAAAGATCACAGTAATGGACAGAAATAAGAGGATATATGAACGGGAAGAGCTGAGCAGTGGCGTATGAGAGTTGAAGAGGCAGCAAGAGACTGAAACACAAGGTAGAACATAGAAATATACTGTCCATATACTGGACATTAAAAAAAAAGAGTAAAAGAGAAAAAGCACATAAAAGAGACGACATTACTGATACTGAAGGATGTACGCATTTATGGTATACCAGTTTAGCCAAAAAGAGGTAATTGGGATGAAGAAATGAGTTTGAATACAAATGAAAGTACTTAAAGGGATGGGACTTGCTGTTGTGCAAATTTAAAGGATATCATAAATGATTGTGTGATTTTCACAATTATAATAAATATACTGCGACAAGCTAAAAAAGAAAAGTAAATGTAAATAGCATTTCTAAATGAGCAAACCAAACATATCCTGCTGTACAGAATCAGGCCAGGCTTAAGGTAGAAGAGAAGTGAAAACACACAAACCACTCCAGGGCTTGCCCTAGTTGCCCCTAGCAACCAGATCTGGATCACTGCAAACCATTGTTAAGGTTGACAAACACCTTTCCTATGTTAACATAAAAACTACAATCACCTGATGCTCAATATCAGCAAAATCAATGAGCTTGAGGTGGACTACAAGAAGAACAGGAGGCCCCTTGTCCTGGTTGTCATCCAGGGAGAGGAAGTGAAGAGGGTGGACTCATGCAAGTACATTGGGGTCCAAATCAATAAAAAAACATCTTTAACACCTCACTGGAGACCTTCAAAGTACCAGCCTGCTTCAAGACCTCCACCATCATCCCCATCCACCCTAAAATAAACAAGGATCACTAGACTTAATGACTACAGACTCGTCTTGCCTCGTTGGTTATAAACTCTTTTGAGCGCCTTTTCCTGTCCCGTTTCCCAAACCCTGCAGTTTGCCTACAGATTCAACAGGTCTGTAGATGATGCAGTCAACACGGCCCTGACATTTCACCCTACGGCACCATGACTCTGCAGGAACCTATGCCAGGATCCTGTATTGGGCTGCAGCTCTGCCTTCAATACTTTACTATACTATACTATAGTATACTATACTTCTCCCGGCTCTGCTGCAGGACAAGCTCTCCCAGCTGCATGTGCCCGACGCCACCTTCAAGTGAAGCTGGGGAAACATGTCTCCGACTCTCGGACTATCAGCACCGGTTCACCCTCAAGGCTGAACATCAGCTCCATCACCAAAAAAGTACAACAGAGGATGTACTGCCAGCGTTAGTTGAAGTAGTTCAACCTGGCATCACCATCTGCTACACTGCAGCTGGAGCCAAGGACAAGGGCAGACTGCAGCGTATCATTCGCTGCGCTGAGAGGGTGATTGGCTGCAATCTGCCGTCGCTTCAGGAACTGTATGCATCCAGTACCCTGATGCGGGCATGAAAACCTCACACCACAAAAACAGTTTTTGCCTGACTGCAGTAGGCCTCATCCCCCTATGACTCCACCCAAAAAACTACTCTAACCTCATTCTGATTTTGAAACTGGACTTACAACACTGAAGCATTTTTCAGTATGTTTTCAGTGTGTGCAACAGGTTTCTGCAGATCTATAAGTCTGTAATATCAGTCAGTGCTCTGTTCTTCATGGTGGTGTGCAGATGAAAGACAGCTAGGTGATCAGGTTGGAATTGGACAGTGTAGAGGCAGTGGCGGAGAAGAGGACGCGGAACAAATTCAAAGCCATTTTGGATAACCCTTCTCATTCTTTGTACAATGAGCTGTGGCAGATTGGCAGCTAGCTCGTTGCAGAGAGAAGGATGAAGGACAAGATCAAAGCATGGGAGTTGTTCCTCATCCGAGTTGAGGCCAAAAGCATTTTTTGTGAGGTTACAGTGACTTTGACCTTTGAGCATCAAATTTTAATCAGTTGAGTCCACGTGGACTTTTGTGCCAAATTTGAAGAAATTCCCCTCAGGGCTTTCATGAGATATCTCGTCCACGGGAATGGGACAGACGGAAAACCTGAAATCATAACTTTCGGGCACGGCCGACGCCTGTGCAGAAGCATAATAAAAGGTAGACTAAAATGTAATTAAAATAAAAACTTTCTAAGTACATCTTTCCGCCTCGGTGGACAAGAGTGCTGTTGTCCCATTGATTTTAACAATTAAAAAAATATTAAAACGACGACCTACGAGCATCACATCAAAACTACACAACACAGCAGTATTGATAGTGAGACAGTCGAACATTTTTGAAAAAGATTCAGAAACTTCATCACAACAGAAAACATCAGAAGCAGTGAGTGCTACTGCAGGCCAGCTAATAAAAACTTCAGAATATACAATTGTAGAATGTAAAAGTTGTCTGGCCATGAGCTGTGTGATGTGCACGTTTTTAAAAAACAACATATGACATAAAACCGAACTCCAAAGAGGCCTGTTCATTTGTACACAAACTACATGTACAATAACTAAAATGATCAAGTGTCGCTACCTTTGACGCACTGTTATTGCATTTAGTTAAACTCATTTATCGTATATCCATGTGTGTGCCTATACACAGTAGAGTCTATAAAGTGTCCTCGTAATCACACACACAAAACATTACTTAAGTTATTTAACAATGAGTCTTCACTTATAAGTCCTATGTGCCTCCATAGCAACATACTATACAGTTGTAGTTGCAACTGGGAAATGAAATAGTGTAGTTATGACTATGATAACTCTGGGAGGAGATGTTTCTCCCAGAAGTCCTGTATCCTGATTGACAGTCACTGCAAAGCTGACTGGTCGATTTAAAAGGTCTCTCTTGAGTTTATACTGACACACAGTCATAGCTCACATAACTTTGCAGTATATCTCGAGCAAACTATCACAAAGGCTCCACATTAGCAGCGCATTCTCTGTCCAGTAGAAAACAGTAGTTAATTGTTCAAGTCCTAATGGTACTTTAAACACTCTACTTCTCTGTTATAAGGACAATAAACACCTTATAACTGAGAACATACCAGAACTGAAACAATGAGCTGATTGACAGGAAATTAATAAGCAACTATTGAACATTTTCTTACTTCAATGAAAGTAAACTTAATATTTTGGGGTTTTGGACAGGTGTTTGGCAAAAATAAGCAGTTTGAATACGTCAGCTTGGGCTTTGTGATCGCCATTTTTCTCTATTTTATGACCCTTATTAGACTAAATAATGAATCAAGAGAATAATCATTAATATCACACAGTTTTTAAATAATTGTGCGAGTCAATAATAGATCAATAAACAGCCTATACAAGCTTTGCTCTGCTGCAGCACTTGAAAAAAAGGTCGCCTTGGACATTGTAAATCTTTCTAAAAATAATAATACTGACAATTGCAGCTGTTCAACTTGTCTGGATTACAGTTTACACCTTTTTGACTAGAGATCATACTTAAAAACTCTGACAACAACATGTTAAAACAAGAGCATTTCCCCCCTAAAACCTACAGACAAAATTTAAGAATACATTTTCTCCAGCCCATTCAATTCTTCAGATCCAGCTATAAAAGCCTTCAAGTCTCAGCTAGGACCTCTTCCTGGACGAGGCCATTAAATGAGCAGGGAGTGAGAAAGAGAGAAAGAAGGCAGAGTCAGAACAGGGTGGGATGGGAGGGAGGGGCAGCACTGGAGCGGGCCTGGGCTTGAATGCTCCATTGAGGTTTGGTGTTTTGATGGAAAACTGTGGCAGAGCTGGGCCAACTGCAGCAACAGTGGCAGCATAAGAGGCCGGGACCAGACCAGACCATGAGAGAGAAAAAAGCAGCGAAGGAGGGAGGGACGAACAGCCCTGAGGGAGCAGGACTCTGACACACAGCCATTTCTGTGAACGGGTCTCCCAAACTGAAGAGGAAGGAAAATGGTGAACAATAAGGAACTAAACCAACTCATGCAACTTTTAGGGGAAGCACTTCAGGTTGTTCTCAGTTCCTCAAGCATATTTAGACAAGATAAGTCAAAGTTGAATTATAAGCAGTTTATTGACTATTTAAAAAGAGCAAAGAGACAAAAAAGTAACCTCAAACTGATCATGAGGATAACAGTTGGCAGGATACATCCAATGCATCCAAGTTATCAAACAAAGTAGGTGGACACTTGATAAAGTAAGCTTTACCCTGACTAAGCTTTACCCTGACTTTTTCCTGCCAGACAATGCTGCTGTTGTAACTTGCACTGCATGGAGTTGCTGCAGTAATCTGGAGTCACAGGCCAGAAGCAGAGCAACACAGCTCACATCACAGGTGTTGTTGGGGCTGGGAGAGGTGGGGCCTGTCTGAAACTGTGAGAGGATTGGACGGCTTTGGGAGTTGCCTGCAGCCTGCAGAGATCAGACTGAGGTGTGTTTCATTCCAGGAGGTGAAATACAACATAACCTCGCCCCCTGCAAAATATCCTCAGATGTTCGATTACACTGGAAAACGTGGCAGAAGTGGAGCGCAAATCTGTGGTGACGGCACAATGTCCTCAGCTGGGTTTTTGTGCTGAGTCATGCCACTGACCTGCCACGTACCCTATGGAACTGACAAATATCTCCTTTTCAGCCAGCCAGCCATTCATTCATGCCACCTCTTTAAAACTGGTTGTGATTCTATCTCAACAGTGTAATGATACAGTCTCTTGAACTGCCTGATTCATGCCTGCAGCCTGCCAAAGGGAGAGAACAGACACACACACACACACTGCTTGTTATCTAATCTATATACCTGAGTCACACAATGTGGGTGCACACACAAATACACAGCCAGCATTACGTCATTGCTTTCCACTCCCTACCACGGTAGTCTACACCCACGCAGTGATACTCCTCCTTTTAACCACCTTCTGTATTACAGACTAGCTTAATATCAAACACACTGATGCCACAAAAAATGTGTGGCCATAGCAGTGTAAGCATACACTACTGTCTATATTGGATTTAAAGAGAGCATTAAGTGAGTGTGTGAGACAGAGAGAGTGAGAGACAGAGAGAGCGAGAGACAGAGAGAGCGAGAGACAGAGAGAGAGAGGTGTGATGTGTGTTAGAGAGACAAGAGCAAAAGCTCTGAAGCTCTGAAGCTCAAGCTACAGCCTCAGGGGGAAAACAGTGCCCTTTCTGCCCCAATAAACCTCATCAGGATTCCTGACATGAGGGCCGGGGATAGATATTTCTTCACGCTATGCTGTCTGCTGTCCTCCAGCACTGAGAAAGGAAAAGAGGTGGTTCAACATGCTCCACTGTCCACACTGCGGTCATGAGACCTGTCACAAAAACATGACCGCGTTTCTAATCCACGAGTCACTTCTTTGAACTGACTATTTAACTTTAAGTTTTTGCACTACAGTATGGAGTCTGTTGAAGTGTCCGCAAGTGACACCTGGAATGACAGACTTTGTGTGTATGATCTGGTATCCTGCAATGATCTTAAAAGGTGAATTAATGGCTGTTAGTAGCAGATTTAATGATGACATTTAAGCTGACGCAACCTGTAGTAAACCCACAATATTACCTCATTCTCTCCAAAGCTATACAATATTCCATCTATTACATTATACTCAGTAAAGACATCTAGCTTAGTGAATGCAAGATGATAATATTATGAGTGACTTATCACTAAGGGAAAACATCAGGACATGTCAGGACCGTACATGTTTTCTTCCTCACTTTCCTTTTTCCTATCCTAGCTTTCTGCTATCAAAATTATTTGAAGTAATTCAAAAAGCAGTGTCCTGAACTTGTCTGAAGGTTGGTGACATAACCTGTGTTCTGTCACTAGTTCTTGTAGAGAAAGAGCAGGGATGTGTTAGTCTGTCTAGGCCCCTGAATCAGCAGAAACAGGCAATGCAAGATTAATCACAGACAGTGCTGCAGCAGGCTGCAGGTCTCTACACTACAGCCTCAACATTCAATTAGAGCATCCTCACTCTGAGAACCAGGGAAGGGGACATAAACAGGCCACAGCAATGACAACTGCTGCTTTTTAATGTCAGCCAGTTGCTCCTACAGACAAAGATTTCCTAGACATACTGTATGTGTGCACTTACAAAAGGATCACATATGCATTGTATGACTCGATGTAGTGTGAAATAGGATACTTGCTTCACATCTCTTGGGACACTGCAGTGTGCAGAATAGCGTGGCTTCACAAGTGTCACAGTTAGCTTGAAGGCACTAGCCTAGTTCATGGCTACAAAACCCTTAAATGGACATGTGAGGACATGGCACTTGGGCAAGACAACTCTCTACCCTTGTCTCCTTTTTTCTCTATTGTAGTGACCCTGTCTTTTGTGAAGTGAAAGTAATGTTTGGGCCCTGAAGCTCTATTGGCGAACAGGGCAGGATTGTAGAGGGTGTCCACAAGCATCAGCATCACTGGGCGGGGTGATAGACCCCAACTCCCCCAGCACTCAGCCCCGGCTAATGCCTAGACTTTACCCACACTCCAACATCTCTACCCTTGGGGCAGCGCCTATTTTTTTTCCCTCTCTGCCATCTTCCTCTCCTTCGCTATCGCAGTGTCCGTTTATTTCCTTTTGACCAGGCTCATCTTGACTAAGATCACTAAAGAAAAATAGGAATATGCTCAAAAAAACACACACAAAAAGGCCCTCGCCATTTCCACCTGTCCACTTTTCATTTGTACTTGGCTAATTTGTGAAGACAAATTTGAAAACAGTAAATACTCCCTACCATAATGAAAATGTGGTGATGATGGGAGAAAGGGATTGATTGAGAGAGTGTGTGAAAAAGAGTGAAATGGGACCTGGCAAGAATGAACAGAGTATGGGGAGAGTTGGTGTGTGCCTGCCAAAGTGACATCCAGATGTGAGCAGAGTCTTCCTCGGGTCTTCATTTACATTCTATAAATAAACTAAAGTAAGAAATTGGTCATTTATTTTGTGCCGACTTTCGGTAGTTGATAAGCTCCACTACGAACAATTCAAGTATGAGTGAAAATGTTGAGCTTCGAAGCTTTTCTCACAACACGCAGAATAATGCAGCCATTTTTGCTGCATAGAGAACATAAACCTGCCCACTTTAACCAAAATGTGACCATGTCGTCAACAACAAAACCTATTTCTAGAGAACAGTGTTAAATGCATTACTGACAACCGTAAGCTGCAGCGGTAGCATAACTCCAGGGTGGCACAGGGTGAAATGACAACATAGTAAGATGGGCCACTTAATTAGTACTGGCCTTTAAAACCATAATTCACATTATGGGTCTGACATGAGACAGAACACAGGACGACAGTGGCAGGGACTGATGAAAAGGAGTCAGAGTAGCACTGTTATGGATCAATTGGTTTCCCTTTAAACTGGAGATTTATGCCTGAAGATGTGTGTGAGTGGTTGCAGTGATGGCAGATGTAGAAAACATGAAGACAACATCTAGAGCTACTGTACTTGTAAATGCCTTATTATAGTCCTCTTTCTGGAAAATCTGAAATATATATCCAAGTCTTAGAAACACCATTCCACTAACAAGAACTATTGACATTCCTTTTGAAAAACACCCAGACTCCATACGACATCTGAGATCAAGCCGTTGTACAACATAATTACAAATCAATTATCCAGTTTGCGATCAAACTGCTTCTCCTTTTCCGCTGTGCGTAGGGAAGTCATGCAATATGTATAAATTCCATAACACAGCACGATAACCTTGTGACAATTGACAACTTTGAAATCTGAGCTTCGTAGAGCGTTCACGCTTGTTTTTCTAATGTTTTACCACAGGACAAAGAGTTAGAAACGCCTTTCAGTATAATCCAGCAGCACCACCAACCACAACCTTCCATTTTACCATGCAATTGAATCATCACCTCTCTGACACAGTTCTTGATATTATAGAGATGTTGTGTTTAATTGCATAAGACTATACAGGTGCTCCTGTTGCGTTGGTGTTTTGGTAAACCCTGCTACTATACTAAACCATAGCAACATACTGTGAAGAAGATCTGCTTTAGATGCCATTTGTTTTACAGCTGATGAGGTGTTCTGTAAATGTATTGGTTGACTATCTTTTAAATAGAGGCCCTTGATTTGAACTTGTTTTAAACTCTCCAATTCCCAGGTAGTGCTCCCTAAATGCATGGTGGATATATGGAGGCTTGCACACCTGCTCACAACCTGGATCATGTATTATTTATCTGCTTTTTAAATTAAAAGCATGTGGTTGAGATACCACCTTTGTCATATTTTGAACCAAAATAATATTAAAAATGCTGCCAATCACCTGGATAATCAACTGGCAACGACCTGATGTTATTGAAGCGAGCACGAGCTTGCTGTAGCCCAAAAATGCTGTGACAAATGTTTTAAATGGAAAAGAAAGGCCTACAGGCTACAACAAGTAGAGTTAATTTATAGTTAGAAATTATTCAAAAGATGTTGTCTCTGTTCTTGACTTACTGTAAGGCAGGAAGTGAATTGCGTCACAATCTTGAAAAATCACACTTTTTCTGTTGCAGTGGGACAGCTGAGGTTACAAAATATTAGGAGTCTTTGGGTAAAGAACCAGGGCTGCAACTAACGAGTATTTTCATTGTTGATTAATCTCCCTATTAGTTTTTCAATTAATCGAAGTTGTTTGGTATGAAATTAACCATTCAATGGTCAAGAATGAACAGCATCATTTCCCGGAGTCCGAAGATTTTTTTGTTCAACCAACAGATATTCAAATTACTGTTATACAAGACTGCGAAAAGTGACAAATCTATATACTGGAGAAGCTTGAACCATAAAATGTAATGAGTTAAGACTATCTCTTACTCAGCAACTTCCCATAAAAAAGGTGTCCGAGTTGGATGTCTGAAAGGGTATCTTACAGCTGATAATTCTGCAGTCTGATGCCTTAAATATTAGTTGATAAAGTAATTTCAGAAGTTGGTTTTGACTTGAATTAGAGTAATATTTTATTCCAACCTGCAAGAGTTATATCTTATCTTTTCAGTGGCGGCACACATCCAGTGCACGCAGAGCTGGAGCTTTTGCACTTCTGATCAGAGCTTTGAATGACTTCTGGAAACTCTTTTTAATGCACAGTTCAGAGCAGCTGACACAGCTTCCCTAGTATCAGTGCTGACTAGCTGGAGTAGAAGCATACTGCATTATAAAGTGAGGGATGCCAAATACAGGAGACGCATACAAGCAGACCGAGCTGTCAGAACTACTCATGAGACGATGTATCCTGAGGAAACAAATTCCACTGCAGTCAGGCATATATCAACTCTAGTGCCAGGTTATTAGCACTTGGTGTTGACATAATGACTTTATTAGTCAATGAAATAGAATATTAAATGATTGGATTTATTTATCCAGTTATGCTGTATGCAGAATTACAAATGTGTTGTTTTTCTCCGTTTCCTTTTTATTGTAAATCGAATGCCCTTAGGTTTTTGGGATGTTGGCCTGACGAAATAAACAATCTGAAGATATCGCCTTGGGCTCTGTGAAATTGAGGTGAACATTTTGGCATCATAAATGTATGTATGAAGACTAAACGAGTGATCAACGCACAATCATTCACATAATCAACAGAATCAATGATATTGAATCAATCAATAACAAACTTGTTAGGTGCAAACCTATGAATTAACTAGACACAGACATAACCTAACACTTTCCCTCCAACAGGATAACAATGAAGACATACTCCAACCTGCCTCCCTCAATGTACCTGACCTGCACTGGTGGACCTGGAGAGGAGCATACAAAAGCGGACAGTTTGCTCCCACTAAAAGCTATTGTTTACTATTAGTGATGTCACTAGCCCCACTTCCCGGGAGGGCCTCAGGGGGGGGGGGTTGGTGGGAAAAACGTGGAGATCAGCAGAACTCGGTGACAAAGAGCTAACAGCACACTAAACTGACCCATCGGCTGACGGCCCAACCCCAATAGATGGTGGATGCATACTCCCACCGCAGCCAACAGAGCGAAAACAAAACGCACAACACAACACAGAGTGGAGAAAAAGCAAGGCGAGGGAAATACAGACGGACTTAAAGAGAGAGGGAAAGACGGACAACACCATAAATCAATAGTCATTATCAACCACTGTGGAAAGCACCCTTGAGAAACGACTGCAGTCTCAGTAAGATTTTTTGTGCAACAGATGTACAGAGCTAGTTGCTTGCAGTCTGCAGTCACACTGTTAACGTAACGGCCTGCATCATGCTCTGCTGGTAGAGAAACAAGTGTGACTTTTAATACTGAGTCTTTGTGAAACTGAAACAAATAGATGAAAAAACTCACTGTAAAAGATATCGACCCACATACTGAATGAATAGACAGCAAATGTACATTGCACCGCCTCAAGCCTTCACATGCAGCAGGCCAGCTGCATCTCTGAGATGACCAAATATACAGTATGATATACTACGCTGTCTAATAGCAACCCAAGATTTTGTGCCTCACGGCATCGGGAGTATCTCTGTGATTCATTTGCCAATCAACCACAGTTTACATTGCAATACAGGTTTTCTTAAGTGATTTGAAAGCACAAATTTGTTCATAAAAGCAACCGAGACATGATGGCATCTTCAGCTGTTTAGTTAATAGCGCCATGTAGAGTATTGTGGTGATCCAATTTTCGAAAAACACAGTAAACATCACCACAATAGCAGTTAGTGCCAGCCACTGTTGCCATCCTTGAAGTGGGGGAGGGGGGTCATGTAAAATGGGGTTGGGCTTTTAGCCTCGAGCTCATGCCCAAGCCAGAAGGATATCTCAGATCCCAACCTGTGCAATAAAGCTTCCCTCTGCTCTGAATCTACCGACCACATTCCACTGTATTGGCCTGCTCTCCTTGCAGGTATGTGGGATTCAGGTGGGAAGGCTTGACGTAATGCAGCAGCTTCACTTCTCTGTTACACTGCCAGGGTACATCAAATTGAGGTACAAAAACATAGAGGAAATAACTCTTTCTTAATGATGCAATAACAGAATATTGACCGTTTGCATCACAATTAATTATGATAGTACGGACTGACCCTTCCCTACCTCTTTGGGCCTGTACACATTATTTAGCCCGCTGGTTTTAGCAACAGTGTCCAATCTTTGAGTGTAAATTGACAGACGCCTTAGCTAAGGTGATTAGTTGACGAAGCTAAGGTTTTGTCTAAATCCAGAGATGGTTTTAATAGGTGTAGGAGAGGGTAAGCTTTAAAGTCTTAGAGGTAATAGGGATGTTGAAAGGTGTTCAGGATCACAAGCGATCGTTCCCTGGCACACATAAACAGTGGCAGGCCTTCTCAATCCTTGGACAAGTACTACTTTACTGTCTGCAGAGAACCCTATTACCAGCAGAGTTTCCATCAAGATCTAATGTCCTTCCTTAGTAATTAGATTGTATAACATAGTTATTACTGAGCACAGCACCACAAAGAAGGGCTTTACTTGGAACCATGAAAAACATATTTTTTTTATCAGACTGTGGGTTGTCAGATTAAGATCATCAAACCAAATCAAGAAACTGTAACAAAATGTCATGTGTTGTTACTGTACAAATGTGTGCATGCGGAGTGCAGCTGGTGCATTAATAGAACATAAAAGGTCGTTGTATACTGTACCTGTCAGTGAAGCTGGACTGTGTGTCACTCATTGGGCTTCCGGTTCTAGATTTGCAGCAAATTATATCCGATTAACATTTTTCAGAGTGTGATGAGGCGATTTCCTGGAGCGTCCTTCTCTGGCATTCGTCTGAAGTAGGCAAGGGTTTTGAGAATGGTGTTGAAAAGGGTTTTACTTGCAAGGCACGTCCAAAACACAAGAGAAAACAAAAACACTACCTATACGATATATATGTTAGCCAATACACCTTGCCAACATTGAATAGCAAGGAATCTACAGTGCAGACCGTCAAAATTAATCGGGGCCTCTGTCGTATTAGCTGTGCAGTCAGATGATATCCTACCCCGGCTATTAACAATATTTTGGCAACAAGAATGGATATACTGCGTCAGCTGGCACAAGTTGTCGTGCATGTATGAACTCCTTGTATGAATCCTTTGCATTCACGTCCCGATATGAAATGTGTAAACAATATGTATTCCAATAAAACAGACACCTTGGCCCTGCGATGTAGTCCGTCTGCCACCACCCCAGCTCGGCTGAAGCTCGATTCCTAAATGATCTTTGAAGATGCTGGAAATTCCTCCAGTCCCATTTGGTATTCCCTGCTCCAAGAAATGCCTGTCTGTGGCTGTGGGGAAGACTCTCCCGTGACCATGAGAATCGCTCTACACCGAGTTTAAACGACCCGTGTTACAAATTAGCAACAACTGCAGCTAATGTTATACCGGCGTAAGACGTTAGATTCGGAAACAAAATGGGTTAGATGGTCGATTAAAAAAAAAAAAAAAAGCAGAATGGCTTTTTTTTGAGGGGGAAATCCTTTCTCACGGAAAGCTGGCTGGCGTTAAATCTCACCAGCTACCAGCTAACAAAACAGATGAGCTCTTTCAGCAAAAAACTTTGCTTCGTACGCTCTTGTTTCGAGTGCAAACTAAGCAAACTCCCGTTCACAACAATGAGCCGGCCAACGACCGAAAAAAATATAAACAGCACGGCATGAATATTGACTGGCTTGCGATATGTCTCCGTATTTTGTCCTTCAAAAAGTCTCCTTGAGGAAAGAAAATCCAGTGAAGTCGGTTAGCACAGCGCAACGGTCCTTGACTCCATGTTTCCAGAATTCAGTCGTTTCTCGGCAGAATTCCCGTGGATGGAAGCAGGCTAGCTATGTGGCCAGCTAACGGGACAGAAAGTAACACCAGCGCTCTGTAAACAACGACACGAACCCAACGAGGCGGATACAACTTTTAGCGAGCATCAAACGCTGTTTTTCCCAACGCAAGACGTTATTTGTACAAGATTAAAACTTGCGGAAAGGTACCAAAAATTCCACTTTCTGCCGCTAGCAACGCCCTAGCCAGCTAGCAGTTGGAGTCCAGTAGCGCTTCCACTAACCACTTCCGCCGGGAGATGGGAAAACTCATTTTGTTTCAGCACGTTAGGGAAGACTGCTGCAGAATAACACGAAAATAATAACAACAGTAACTATGATAGCACTACTTCTACTATTAACGTTGCTTCTAGTAGTAGTAGTTAAAGTAGTATAGTATTCATTTATATAGTACTTCTTTATTTTTCATAGTATATAAGTATATAATAAGTCATGAAAATAACGTTATAGCCTACGTTGGACCTGCACCGATAAATCGATTAATCACTCGATGAACAAAACAAAAATTGGAAATAATTTTGATAGTTGAATAATCGTCGGCACAGAACAACATCACTGGTTCCAGCGTCTGAAATGTGGATATGTGCTTGTTTCCTTAGACCCTGGTAACTTGTAATGGAGGTTTTTCTGTATGTGCTGATTATTTTACAGAACAAAAGATTGATCGGTGATGAAAATATTTTTTTAGTTGCAGCCCAAATATATACAGTTATACATTAGACTAGTAAATGAGATGAATATTGAAAAAAGACAGAATTTATCTGAGAGAGAGAGAGAAAGAGAGAGACAGAGAGAGACAGACAGACAGAGAGAGACAGACAGACAGACAGAGAGAGACAGACAGACAGAGAGAGACAGACAGACAGACAGAGAGAGACAGACAGACAGACAGACAGAGAGCGAGAGAGAGACAGAGAGAGAGAGAGAGAGACAGACAGACAGACAGACAGAGAGACACAAAGAGAGAGAGACAGACAGACAGACAGACAGACAGAGAGAGAGAGCGAGACAGAGAGAGACAGACAGACAGAGAGAGAGAGAGAGACAGACAGACAGACAGAGAGAGAGACAGACAGACAGAGAGACAAACAGACAGACAGAGACACAGAGAGAGAGAGACAGACAGAGAGAGAGAGACAGACAGAGAGAGAGAGAGACAGAGAGAGAGATGTTATGTTTATTTGTCGATTAATTGATTAGTTGATTGACACCAAATTAAATCAGCGACAATTTAGGCAATCGATTAATTGTTCAAGTCAATTATCAAGCAAAAAGGAAAAACATTCTTTGACTCAAGTTTCTCAAATTAGATGATTTTTTGTTTTCTTTTTTTATATATCATTCTATTTAGTATCTTTGGATTTTAGACTGCCAGTGATTTTCACTATTGTCTGGTGTTTTATAGACTAAAGAATTGTGTCGATTGTATAGTCAATAGGCTAATTGAAAATGAAAACAATCATTAGTTACAGTCCTGGTTGTTTTTGTGTGATTTAGTTGCTTCTCCACAGCAGGCAAACCAGTCACTTGAGCACTTTCCTTAAGGTGGTTGATTAACTTGATGATTATGTGTGTTGTTGTGTGATTATTTCATGGTTTTCATGACTCTCTGCCTGTCTGTGGTTGGTCTGGGACTGGAAGAACAGTCATTATGTTCATTATTTTCAGCTTACAGTCCAGTCCTTTGTCCATCATGAACACGAAGGCACACCTATTCTGATGAAACTTTCTTTACTCATCCACATGAGAAAGCTTGAAAGACAAAAATGAACAGAGTGAAAACACACACACAAGTAGCTGTATGAGTGTGTGCTAAAGAGTGTTATAGACAGAAAATGAAAATGCAAAATATATTTAAATCTATCTGGAAGGCTTTCATTCATGTCTCTGTGTTTATTTAGTTTGAAATTAACCCACAAACTACTGCAGAAGATTTCAGGGCCAAGATCCATACTGACTGTAATCAATATTCATGGGTTTCATTAGCAGTCATATGTGTCTGTACATGTGCGTTTTTTTTATTTTTACCAAACTGAGAAAAGGAATTGCACTTAAGATCACAACATAACCAATGTTATAATGAAGGATATGGTCAGTGTTAGGTGTTCAAAAGGCAATTATTTGCATTATCTCAATTAATCCGTCCATATCCTATTTACCTTTAAATAAATAGCCTGTGCTTGTGGGTGATACATGAGCAATAATTCTTCTCTGCCACCTCTTGACATTCTAAATGTATGAGATAGTCCACTGCAGAGGATTATCTTCACTGTCTTGTGCATTGCAGTACTATATCATTATTAATGTTGCTGTCAGCTGACAATATACTTCACAGTACTACAATATATGCAATACACGTTGCATTACATACAACATCATACACTATTTAGCTTTGCATGCTCCAACGCATGAACATATTTCATTCAATATCAATATTCAGCATATTCAAAACTGTTGAATTAATGCTAAAAAGTCAAATTTGCCAATTTTGATTAAATAAAAGTAGAATGTAACACTTTTCCCTGCATTGCCAAATGACCGTCCTCATGTTTCCTCACTAATCATTCATATATAATTGATATGACACCATCATGTGGACAGTTTAGGTAACTTCAGTCCAATAATACGTCTGACTATCTGTGGCATTAATGAAACAAATGCAGCTGGTCCTTGAGTTTTAGTTTGTCTGTCGTTGTTTAAAATTTATTTGAAAGCATACAAACAATCCATCACATTTTTATTTGACTTCACGAAAGGGATTACAAAGGCAAATCATGAAACCCCAAAGTGAAAATGGTTCTTCATCACTCCTATACGCATGTTGGAGGGTTTACAGTACAGCACAAAACAAAAAAACAACCAAACAAATTAGGAAAGTACATTCAGATAACTAAGGCACACACCAGTTAGATTTGTACTTTCTTAGATATATTGGTGATGCTCACATGATTCATTCAAGGTAAACAGACCTTTTATCAGCGCAACACATCAAATATAAATCTAATATCAATAGGAAAACCATGGAATGGCAGGCGTTTTAGCAAATTACTGCAGATATCCATGTGCGCTAAAATAACAAACAAGATATGGTCATATAATAAGAACATTGATCTGAGCAGAAAGATAAAAACTTGGTAGTTTGGTAACTTTCTTGGCATGGAACAAACTCAGTCAGGGAGCGGGCAACATTTTAATATTCTCTACACATAACAATCCACCTGCCTTCATCCCATAATGCACTTGTGTGTTCTCTCTGCACAATATGGTTGAAATAAGTATCACAATATTGAGATGAATATTTTTCTGATAATTAATATCACATTATGACAAATGTAGGCAAAATCACAGGCATTAAATACTTAAACTCAAAGCTCTTCAAAAAAAATGTAATAATATTTTTGTACGTTTGCAATAAATGGAAAACAGTAATCCGATATGATTATATCATCTCTATATGACAGTCAATAAAGTATAACTATTGCCCAGCCCTAGTTTGTGTTTGTCCTAGTGTGTGTCTGTGGGTGTGTGTGTCACTGCCTCGTTTTAAAACCAAACATCTAACATTTTAGAGGCGAGAAAATAAAGATGCATGCTTGACTGATTTAAAGATCAAAAACAAAAAAGTAACTGAAGAAGAAGTCAGATAAAAGAACAGCACAATGTACAAATAGCCCACAATAAATTGTATTCAATTGTCTTGCCTGACAATATCTCTCCGAGATTGAATTAAATTAACTGGGAGCTAATCAGAACAGAGTACGGATCATTTGAAATCAGACTCTTCCAATAACGTAATGTACTAAAGCTATAAAGTACATATTCTGACACCATTTCACTGACATTTTGAGATTTATTAGGTAATATAAATATCCAAATGGACTGCAAAATAATAGCATTACCAGTTTAGAACTATACGTAATTGAGAGGCGTCTCTTCGTGTAACCCTTTACATGAGGGAAGTCAAATAAATGTAATGTTTTTTGGGCTGGACCTGGAATAGGATTTCAGACAGCAGGCAAAAGCGTAGAGGAATTGCTAAAAACTGGATTAAACAAAGTAATCAAATACATTACACACATTTCTCTGGAGTTTATTCAAACGTTCTGGTATGACTTCATCTCCCTGAGTACACCTTTCACATCTGCTCAAAGTTTCCCAAGAAAGAGCTTTTTGAAATGACCAAAAATGTTTCACAAGGTGGACAGACATTACTGTAAACGGTCGCTTTCCTAACATTGAGCTCGTCTTTGGAACAACCCCACCACATATGACTAGGCCACAGTTCACTGGAACTAAAAGCAACATCTGTTTATGTGTTTATAGAAAGTGCTTTGGTTTTCAGTGACATAAACTACCTCTGTGTTGTTTGTTAACAGCACACTTCACACAATAATCAAAAATGTGTCCAGCCGAAATAGCTGCATAACAAAATGAGTCGTTTCAAAAAATGTGCAGGTGTTAGACCTTACAGACAGATGTCACAGGATATTTCTCGACACAGAAAACTCTGACTTTGAAATATCTCTTTCTAAATCTCGGTTCGACATAAAAAAAGTTCATTTTCTCTGTCCCCTTGAGCGTCCACATTGAAAAATACAGAAACAAGATTTCCTTTAGAGAAGCACAAGCCGATCAGTCATTCTTCCCTTCATGACCATTAGCTGCCACTGTCTCTCGTTGGCCTCTCTTCTGTTTGTGCCAGCTCTTGCTCTTCCGAGTTGCAAATCGAACAATGTCCACCATAAACACCCAGGATAGAGCGTACATAGCCACTCCCCCACACTTGATAAAGAATCTGGGTCTTGGGGAGATCAGCTCACAGTACAGCATTGTGCCTCCCACAAAGACTCGCATCACCACAAACAGCAGCACAAACAGGACGTCCACAACGTCCCCCAGCAGCGTCCCGTAATGTCCCGTCTGTTTAAGGAACCAGCGTGCCTGCAGGAGGGGGTTGGTGATTTCACTGCCAAAGAGTACCGCACAGGACTCGATGCCAGACTCCCCCAACCACAGGGTCAACAGGATTCCCAGGATGCTCATGGTGTGGTGGGCCAACATAACGGGTCCCTCTGTGCGGAAGTACACACACCAGGCCATATCAAAAATAAAGTAGCCGAGGCTCACCACCATGGCACTTATCTGCAGAGGAGAGTTCTTAGTACCTGCAATCAGAAACAGACAGTTTTTAGTTAGCATATCATTTAAATACAATACAACAATCAAGCAATCACAGAGATAACACAAGTTATTACTGTGACGGGAGCACAGCGTTATTAATATAGAAAGGTAGGAACAAACTTCATATTAAGAACTTTGTGCGATACCGAATAAAGACACAAAAGGAAAAAGTATTTGGTCACCGCTGAATGGTTTATGCCCACTTTGAAAATTGTGCCAATTGGTAGTTTGAATCACACTAATAGCGGTTTCAAGTTACACCCAACATTTTTAACAACATGCTATGAATGTAGAGCTGAAACAAGTTAATCAAGACAGAAAAATGTATCTGTGTTAATAATCATTTTGTCATTTAAGCCATTTTTCAAGCAAAAGCATAGATCGTTTGAATCCACAGAGGGCTCTACCTGGATTAGTGAAGGGCCAGGGTCCATCCACATAGCCTATGTATCCTGTGATGCAGACTGCCAGGATGCCGTGTACCAAAGTGACGAGGCGACAGTTCCACTCGTAGCTCCTGGACCCGTTAACGTTACACAAGATAAAGTAGAGAGAGACCCAACAAGACACACACAGGAGCGCACCAACCACAACCAGTGCCATCTTCTCTTCTACGGACAAAACAAACAAGAAAACCACTAAACCAACTTGCGGTTTCTCTCAAAAACGTGCCTATCCTCTTTCATCAAGCCAACGCATTACACAGAAAGAGAAAAATGCAGAGAGGCACATCTTGTGCTGTAATATCGCTTACAGTAGAAAGAGACAGCATTACCGTCCAGAGACGTGGACTGTGCAGTCCTTTGTAAGTGACCAACAATTAGCCTTTGCTTGAACTATAATAGCACTACAGTTGGCAGGCCGAGGGTCTGGTGGGGTGAGGGGGACGTCTCTTCTTCTGCTGTGACGTTTGTACAAGGAGGTGAGACCATGCAGATGGTCAGGCCCACCCTGACTGGGTTGGAACAAGACGTACACTTGAGTCTCAAAGACTTCAAGTGATTTTCAAAACTAGACGAGAGGTTACTGGGTGCTGGGGCTTCAGACAGTATCAAGAGAGAAAGGCTCTTTCAGCTGTTATTATATGACACATTCATGTTAAAATGTTATTGTAGGTGTCTTGCTTGTATGGATGCATGGATGTGAGGATGGCATGGGGAGGTGAAGCCGTGATATTATATGTAGTGAGGCGTTTCTATTTGTTAGCAGTTTTATTTACATAGCAGCATGCAAAATAGGGTGGAAACTAGACACACTTTACATGTGATGTAAAACGGCTGTAATGGGTAGATGGGATACTAGGACTGTTTGATTCTTTATGGATGAGAGAATATATGGAGGTTAAGTTTGGTTTGGATGTATTCTGTCATAAACAATCTACAGGTAACACACTTGTCCCAACACTACACACAAAACAAACAAAACAAGAAGAAGAAACCCAAAACAAAAAGATACACATCCAAATCTAAAATGGGATCTGGACAACAATAAAAAAAAAAATGAAATAAAACAAACCATGCAAACTTTAACACAAACGAGGGGTTATATACAATGTAAACAAGTTAAACCAGGATCACCAGGATGATGGACAGTCATTATCTCACATTTTCCTAAACGGTTTTCTTTACATAGCAAATATCAAAATAGATACAAAAGACGTATTGCAGCCTAGATGTTGTTTAATTCATTATAACGTTAAACCTGTTTTATGTTGAAACCTGTGTGCTCTATGTGGTGCTGCGACCTCAGCCAGGACACTCGTGATAACGAGACATATCCACCTCTCCAGGTTACACAAAGTTATAGACACACAGGTGCGACAGTAAGACTGTTACCTGCTTGTTGGATGAGGAAAGTGAAAGGCCAGGAGGATCAGAGCTTATCCCTCCATTTGAGATGATGCTCTCACACCGGCTAACTACCCAGTGCGGTAGCAAGCTAGCGGCTAACAAAGCGCTGTGTATGGGACTGTAGCGCGTCCACACACGCAGTAAAATATCATTACCTTGATGGTGCACATGGGGCTGTCTCTTCGTTTGCTTCCCGCGTGGCGTGTCCTGTGAAGATGTGTTTGAGAGAGGGTCTGTTAGCAGACACGGTGCATGCTATTTGTTGTCTTTTAGGTGAGCCGCGCCGGTGGAACCAACAGCCTCCTTACAGCATCCCTTCAATCCCTTTCACTTTATTAGTCGCTGTGCACGCAAATGTAGCAACTGGTAGTATCAACGAGAACTGTGCCCTCGTAGTATCGTCCCATACTATACCGTAGTCTAAACGTTATGGCAGGCGTGTTGAATATTTAACATAAAAAGCATGTTTCCATCTTTCTTGATATCTTCCCCAAAGCGATCATGGGAAGTGGCCTCCTCTTTTTTGAACAGTGGCGACACCTTGTGGTCAAGAGCAGAAATTACCCACAAGTTCTCCCACAGAAGGGGCACAAAATGGAAGAACTACATTATTTATTAAGTCTCATTGGACCAACATTAATTATTAACATTAGTAATATTCTTACATGTGTAATATGGGGCTGCACATTGGTCTTATCTGCATGACCTGGGTTCAAACCCTGGTGGCAAGTCCTTCCAAAGTGTCAATGCAAAGCAGTCCCACCTCTTGCTGCAGCTGTACCTGTGCTTGACCTCCCGGGAGTGCTTAAGTGAGCAGATATGTTTCACATTAACACTATGAAATGTCAAGTTATTATTATAATTGAATATAAGGGTGCATTCTAGGAGTTTAGGATGATTATGTAGTCACAACATTCCCAGTTTGAGTCCAGCCTGGGACCCTTGCTAATGATGCTTTTCTCTTCCCTTATTTTCTATCAGCTCACTACTGTATACTGTGCAATCAAGACATATGTCCGTAAAATACATTTAAAAAAAAAAAACAACTTGCAATTGTATATGCATTGCAAAGAAAGACTTTATTGTAACAATTCATGTAAAACTCAACTCATAAAATGGTACATTACCTAATTGCTTAATTTTCTCCTTATGGCAACTTAATCTTTTTATAACATATGCAAAACTCTTTCATAGAAAAAATAGGTTTACAAACTTAATCTATAATTACATAGCAAAGATATCAGTGGAAATGTTAAGGCACTTGATCACCAGTAAAGGCCACAAATAGAAATGTTTCACTCATTTGGTTCTTTAGTTAGCAGGACATACCAACACACAAAACACAAAATTATCTTTTGATATGGCAGTAAAGACTGAAATGACAAAAGGTAAGGTAGAGGTAAGACAAACCAAAATCATACTTCAACCTATTGCTCTTAAGAACAGACAGACACAATCAAATTTGGTCCCACATGTTCAAGAAATTGCTCCTTGAATTATGCATGAAATATTATCAGGGATTTGAGTTGCATAAATTATAGACATTTAACTGTTGACATTAACAAACAAAACTGAAAACCAAAAAACAGCATTTTGGCATTGGGATACAACGGGAAACATACTGTTTTACCAGAAGATGGCAGTATAGATTATTGTAAAAGGCCATACTGCAGCTTTAGTCAATCCTAACAGGTACAGATTGTGCTTCTACAAACAGAAACATTACATCCTTCTTTTGACAGCAATCCCTTTCACTTTGGTTTATATGACTCTTTTAAACAGACATTAGAATGTGAGTGGTTGGCGTGATGGTGCCCCCCACTGGGTATGGATGGGGGCAAAGCAGAACTACAACTGTGCTATTAAAGATAATAAACCTCTTTATCCACACTCTCTGTACAACCAGGAAAACTTGGCAACAAAGTAGCATGACATATGGATGAGTTTAGAAATAGCATCCAAAATCCAAGAGGTTAAACAGCTCTAAAATGTGTTTAAATACTTATTGTTACCGAGGACCTGTGGTTTAGACATGTGACTTTAACAGCTTGTTTAATGCAAAAAGATACAAAAATAGTCCTAAATAATTTCACTTTGCAACTAAAATAAATAAAGCCAGCATCGAAGAAGCATTTCATTTGTCGGCCAGTTTTAGTTTAGCCGGCTATAAACTGTTTTTCCACAGAGCTTTATAACAAAGACAATTCCAAAACCATCCAAATGTTCCTTAACCAGGATGGAAGATTATTTTTGTTCAGTATGACTCCTTTGATCAGAGTGGGACTCCACTGTCCAGCTTTGTGCATACCGTAGCTTGTTTGGGAGGTTGTTGTTGTTGGCGTCTGTCATCTGCTCCAATAATTTCTCCCAAAAAAAAGAAAAGGCACATAAGTGACAGCTTCTTGGCAAAGTCACATTTTAGCTGACAATGAATTGTCATTTTCCCCAGAAAAGGCCTAAAGTAAGTGGGTCCTCTTAGGACGACGTGCTGCATCTGTCCTTCCTCAAAGGTGTTGGTCTCATGTGGAACCGGAATTAATTTCTGTTTCAGCCTGAACATCTGGATCCCACCACTCCCCACCTGAGACAGCTTCACTAAACATCACATAACCGAGGTCCAGTGTTACTGTGTTTACTTTGAATAGCCTGGGTGGGAAAGCATTAGCTTGGCTTGGGGAAGGAAAAAAAAAAAAAAAAAAAAGTATTTCTCTTTTCTCAACCATCCAGAACAAAATGCTAGGTCTCCTCATCCCATAGACACAGATGTTTTTGGGGAACATAGTAAGTGAAATGGTAGCCCTTGCTGCAGCTCTTTATGCCACACTTGTAGGTCGAGCCTTTGCCCGTGGTGTCCCGGCTGCGGCAGTACTTCAGCAAACATGGGTACCACTCCAGACGCAGGCTGTATGTGCAGAGACAGGGCTGCCACAAGTCTTTAGTAGAGTGACAGGCCTGAAAGCTGGGCGCCTCTGTTGTTTGGGGCAGGACCTCGAACATAGAGCCATCCATTCCTATAAACAGAGACGGGAGAGAGGGTTTATTATCAGAGCTTCTGGTGTCAAAAACAAAAGCAAGCCGTCATAGAGTTGTGTGAATCATTCCCTTTCGGATTTCACTCAATTAAATGCTGTATTAGACTGAAGAGGGCAAACAAAGTGGCTAAAAGGGGGGGAGACAGAGCAGTAAAAGGGGAGCTTTGTTATGCAAAGGAGATGCTACCGTGATTCCCTTTCGCCGATAATGGTGCACAGTGCTTGGTGAACCATGACCATCAACATTGTTTCCTCTGTAACAGTGCTGTCAGTGGACAATAGTGCTGTCATATGGATTCTCCTCATTGCGATTAAGATACTGGATCCCACTGCAAAAAGGCCTCTAAAAACAAACGGCTAATGGAAATGTTGTGCGAGGGTTGTACAATAATGTCACACGCTATTTCTCGCACTGCTGAGAGGCGTTTCAAAGATTTGGGTTTTTTTAGAGGTAAAAAGTGGGAGATTTATCAGGAATGTCAAGAGGCAAAGAGGAAGGTCAACATAGATAACATGAACAGTACTAAAGCCACAGATGATACTTGGAGTACCACTGAAATTAAGTGGAAAAAGGCGTTAGAAACAGGAAAGATAGAGTGTGTCAGTACAAAGATATAGGCTGGTGGGTAGAGACAATCTGGATATAGGGGAACAGACAACAATCCTGCCACCACAGAGCTAGTGTCAATGATAAACAAACATAAGATGACACGGACCTTTGTCCAGCCAGTGTTTGACATCGGACTCCCTGGTGTAGATTGCCTCCCGGGCCTCGCTGCACATGTTGTGGATGTGGGAGCTGAGTTGAGAGGCCTGACTTAGATTGACCGCCGCGCTCATCGTCAGCTGCTCCAGTCCTCTCCGCTCCTCTGCCAAGCGAATGGCCTGGGGATTTTTCTGAGCAGACAACACAAACGATCAGTGCCCACATCCTCAGAACAGTATACTGTGAATCATTTTTTTTTTTTTTCAACAGCTGAAAATGTTGATGATACAACAAATGCATTCTGCGTGACGCCTTGACGTCATACCTGTCTGAGACGGGCCATGGACTCGCTGGGGATGATCTCATTGCGGCTGAGGCGAGAGATGAAGCACAGGGCCTGGTACTGGTTCTGCCCTCTTTCCAGCTCGCCAAGGATCAGCGCTCGGAATATCTTCACATCCTGCAAGACATAAGGGATGAGAGATGACTGGCTGAACGGATAAACATACGATTCCCAGAAGACATTAGAGTGATGCATGAAGCGAGGTTATAATAACTTACTGTTTATATGTGCAGTCTCATACAGATTACAACAAATATTCTTTCCATTCCCGTACTTGATGTAGCACTTTTCCAGACGCTCAAAGTAATTCAATATGTGGAGTTCAAAGATGTTCAAACAAATGTCTGCTAAAACTAAAGAGGGGTTTATGTTAACTACGCCCGTAGAGCTTCATCTGACAGTTTGTTGATACTTTTTTTTTTATTGTCTGTAGGCCTGTGCAACGTTGCTCCACTCATGCTCTGGATGATTATGTGTACTGTCAAATTAAGACTTTGGGCTCATTTCTGGACAAACTTATCAGAGTTTCTCACATGCCGTAAAAGTCAAGGACATTTTACCAAGTTGTTTTATGTGGAACTGTAGAAGTAGGAAAATAGTGATAGTGGAGAATTGACAAAAGAAACTTGTTTCTGTTGGCAAGTGTGCGAGAGATCTGGCACCAAACCCAAGGCCATAAAGAGTTCTATGACAGGGCATGCAAAGCATGATGGGAAGCTCCAACAGTGGGGAAAGCAGAGCAGCAGACCTGTCAACCCATTCATCAGACAACCCCCCCACCCCCCTTAATGGCTTCAGCTTCAAGACAGACACACAGTCCCAAACACCCCTCCTCCGCGTTTCACACACCCTTCCGAAGCAAACAGGCTGCAGAGGAGTAGCAGGTTGAAGGCTTTCACTCCATGAGCAGGAGGCACTCTGGGATAGATAAACAGCCCGGAGATAACCCCATTGAGTTCTCCTTAAGCTCTTCTGTCCCACTTCCTGTATGCAGAAGTGTACACACTGGCAAGAAAGCAATGCAACCTGCCTTAGAAGTGTTTACGCTCTGTAGTTCTTTATAGACTACTTTGCATGATCACCGGCTCCTCATTCTAACACCCACTTTTGTCTGTGAAAAGAGTTTCTGGCAGGCGTACAATACAAGCATGGGTATTACACAAGACAATCATGCGATACTATGTGACCTTTGGAAAGCAAATTACTGAGCAAATATTGATTCTCAGGCTTTATACGATGTTAACCTCAGATGCTTTCCCTCTCGTATCTCTGTGGGCTGCTCAGTGTATTAAAACATGGACTCCAAGGACTGTAGAAACACGGAAAGTCGAAATTGAAAAGCTCAGATGTCGCCTTATGATATAACCAAGTGCTCGTTTTTACAAAAAGAACAAAGCCTGAATGATGAGAGAATGTCAAGACTACAGGAGGCATGAATATATCACGGTGAACACAGTAAGATGTAATGAAAAGGGAGTACAATGCTGACAGAGAGACGGCCAACAGTGCCATTTCCCCTCAAGTGTAGGGAGACATAGAGGCCACGACTTCAAGACCTCCCATATTGCAGACACATGGCGCTACGCTGGGACACATGTGTTTGTGTGTAGGCAGAGAGAGAGAAAGACAGGGGGAAGGCCTTTCGTGTCAGCCACATAGATTTGCCCCAGGGCTCTCTGGGTAATTACAGAGAAACAGGGTTGCTCCACCAACTCTGCTTCTTTGGATCTTACTCAATGGAAAAGTGTAGAGGCTGAGATCTCCTCCTCCGCCTCCTCTTGTGTCATTATGTGTCCAGATCAATGATAGTCTACTTCTAATGCCCTGCATTTGGATTCAGGCCAAAAAAGGGGGAGCAACAGTGCTTACTGTGGCAACGACTTTTTCTGATCAAGTTGACATGAAAATATGAAAGAATATTGTTTTACATGGTCGGGAAATGCACTTATTTGGTCCCTTGCAGCGTTAGATGAGACACACGACACCACTCACGTCTGTACGCTAAATATGAAGCTACAGCCAGCCGTCCATTAGCTTAGCTTAGCTTAGCATAGCATAAAGACCGGAAACAAGCGAAACCTGCTAGCCTTGGTCTGTCCGAAGTTAACAAAATCGGCCTACCAGCACCTCTAAAGCTCACTATATGTCGTTTGTGTAATCGTTAAAAAAAAAACAATTTGTGGTTTCAATCTTCTCATCTGACCCTCGAACTATTCATTTAAAAATCATACAGGTAGTGCTGAATATAAAAGGCACGATAAAATACTTTGGTCTCCAGCCAACTGAAATGAAGTGTAAGCTTAGCCTTTAAATGGCAATAACAAACCAACGTTGATAACTTGGCGGTTTAGGTGCTGCCGAGATCATAATCAGCATGGCTTCTAAAAGCAAAAAGCGTAATAACAATGACATCATCTCCATCAGACAGAAGCTGCTGGATTCAACGGTTTGTTTGGACAAGACTAGCCTCACTTCTGCCTGCCTGAAACCAGCACTGGCACATGCACACACTGACTACTTTGTGCAGACACACCGTGCAGAAGTGTGATGAAACGCAGCGAGAGTGAAATGCGCAGTGGTGCGATTATAGGAGGTTTTACACTGTTGTTAGGATGACAGGAAGTATTATAACACAAGGAAAGAGGGAGCACTGAACTGACTGATCAAACACAAAGGTACCTCTTTTAAAATCTGCAAAGTGAGTCAGGGAATTATGCAAACTGCTGAAGGGGGAAGATACTGTTACCGTGTGACTGACAGAAGATAAGACAAGTACGATAGAGGCAGGTGTCAAGCTCCTGTTGGGTCAGTAGGGGGTAACATACAGCAGTGGCAAAACCTGCTTCATCTGCCCTATGGGTATAGATAAAGATTCAGCCAACTGCTGTTCAAAAAACCCAGATTACTCAACAGGAGACAATATAAAACACTGGTGACGCATCTGAATAGGAAAACACAAATTCAACTTTAGGACATCGTAATCAAGTGGGCCTGCTAGAGCTTGAAAATGAAGAGTAAGTCCACTAGAATTTGCAGCTACTCCTTAAACGAAGTGAAGACTATAACAGGCCTACATGAAATGAAAGGTTTGCAGACCAACATTTAGAGAAAATAACCAGGTGCGGACATTAAGAATTAAAGGACTGACATTTCCCCGTCTTGAAAAAGGCGGGTAATGCCATAATCAAAAGGACAGCAAAGCCTTATGTTTTTTTTACCGACCAGAGCAGTGTAAATGTCAGCATGGCTATAAATAATCCACACAAGTACAGATTCCTAAGCATTGCTCCTTGACACCCGGGACTTAGTCCATTTGCAGACAAACTTACCACTGGCCGAAAGCCAAACACAAGTCTGTATTCATGCAAGCTGACTAGTGGGTCATACTAAGACCTGTTAAACAGGAGAGAGGTGGGGAGCAGTTTCATTGGCGGTTACCTTTGGTGGGCAAGGTTATTTAAGAGGTGCACAAAAGCCTAGTCAGACACTCAAAGGCTGCCCTTTACAGTGGACATTCTCAGTCACTGTAGTAGTAACCCAGCTGGCCGAATAAGTTCTCTTCACAGAGGACATACCTGGTTCACTGGCTGTGTAAATGAGAGATTTGTGAAGCCCTACACTGAAAGAATAATAAAGTGATTTTCTATGAAGGTTCTGTAGCTGTTTATCTCAGTGAAAAGGACTTCTGCAAGACATGTACATCTGACGTTGGGAGCAATACTGGCTGTGCCAAATCACACTTGCATGCATGGATGGACATTCAAACACACACACATATGCTTGCACACACAAACACAAACTGTGTGCTAGTAGCTATCCCCTGTGCAGGAGGTCCTTCCTGTTTTCCAATCCCCTCTAAGACCCTGTCTGTTGATAAGGCTGATGGCTGGCTGGGGAGGACTGTTGGTCAGCCACGCTCTGATGAGTCATTTGGGATCACTGTGGGCCTGTGTGGGTGTTTGAGTTGGTCTTTTTCCAAGCAAGCTGTAAAGGGCAGGAACCAAAAACTTATCTGAAATATGAAAAAAAAACAACTAGAAAAATGTTCTCTTTAAAAAAATTAAAAAAAGAAAAAAGAAAAAGAAAGGCATTTTCCTAGTCAAGAGATACTGAGCTTGCATAACAAATCGGCAAGGCTAATATTAAAGCTCACCGTTTCACCATCAATCAGGCTTCCAGTTTATCCCTTTGGACCAAATTTGTAGAGACATAAGTGATGAAATGTTGCATTTACTTTTAGGATCCATAACCTGCCTAAATGGCTCCGACTCCCCTTTAAATTTAGAGATTTAAAATGTAAGGTGATGGGGAGGATATTTGTCTTGGTGCATGAGGGGAGCCCTGTCACACAGGTGTAGGCAAGGATTAAAGCTCATGTTGGGAGACAGAGGGAGAGAGGGTGAGACAGACTCACACAGACAAAAGAAGCGGGAGAAAAGCTGCTGCACTAAGAAATGCTAGAGTTGAAGCTAATTACATAGGTTCCAAAGGCAGGAATGTGGAGTCACATTTGGGGCCGGTCACACCTGGCTGACCAAAAAGCAAACCAATTAGTAAACAGTGGCAGTGAATGGACAATACAAACACTGGAGGCCATGAAAAAAAAAAAAAAAAAAAAAAGGTGCTACCCTTGGTTATTCTCCTGACAGTAATGGTAGGTAACAAACTGTTTAGAGTGCTAACACATGAACTGCAGCCACAAAAACTCCCACTAATCTTTAAAAGTCTTCAAACCTGTGCAGGGTACAGTATGTGCAGACCACTATGAGGGAATTATTCATTCACACAGAATCTGGATACAATTATCCAGACACCCAAACTGTTCATGGAGATATGTGTGCATTCAGGAAACGAGTGGGGCACAAACAGTGGGCGCGAACAGCGAAGGAAATGAGGCAGATAGATAAGGCATAAACAATAGGGATGGCTACAGCTCCATTCAGCCTCTAACCGTTGTCCCACAGCTTTCATATCCTGTTGCAGGGGGACACACAAACAGCTGTTTAATGAGAAGGGATTTTATTAGTAATATTTTTTAAAGGAAGATATTTGAATAGGTTCGTCTTTTCAAAGCCTATTTGCAAATATCCTCAAACAACCCAAAAAAAACCCAACTAAAATTAAATTCTTACATTTAAATTGTCATTAAAAAGAAGTTTTAATGTAGTCAGCGCGTGTCAGCTATCATCCGAGGACAAACGGTTCTTCTTACATGAAAACAAAGCAGCCTGAAGCGGATTTCCACAGTATTCTTTAAAGTACTCTCATCCCTTTCTTTTCTAAACTTTCCTTGCTCTTTTTCAAAACTTTGACAATAGAAACTGTGTTTTATGACGGGAAAAGTAACACAAGGCGCAGTTTATTACAGTTTATTACAAGAAAAGGGATGATGTAATCTCCTCCCAGGTGTAGTCCCTTATAACTTAACCACCAGAACCGACTGACACGAGGGTTGCATAGTGAAGTCAAACATAATAAATTAGGTTGCAACCAGGCCGAGCTAGCAAAAGGGACACAGTCGTGAAGTTGACGAAAAAGGACATTTCAGGACACTGTGTGGAAAACAGAACAGAAGCTTTGGCAGAGTAAACCATTTGTTGGCTTTTGTGTTGCCAACTGCAATCCTAAAACCTCTGAGGTAGTTTGAAATAATCACAACTATGCACAATGCAAGCCACGAGTACTGTCTCCTTGTCCATCAAACGCTGTTGCCACAGCACCATGCAGTCCACTGTCCCAGATCATGGGAAGTAGTTTAAAAACTGGATGCTCTGTCCTCCATCCTGGCACGACTGTGGGAATGGGATGCTTTTTCTTTATCAGCAGCATTACAGACGAACATCTGGCCTTCTGGCGGGAGGAGGATAAAGGATAAAGACATCAACAGGGGCTGAGGGGCCACAAGAGGCCAAAGGGGGCTCATCTGGGTCTTGAAGGGCCATCACAAGGCTACGGAAGAACCATTTTTCCTGGAAAGTCAGAGTAAGCGGAGAACAAAGGGGTAGCTAGGAGAAAGATTACGTGTATGGGTTCATCTTTGAAAGGGTCCACTGCCTGCACACATTGCAGTGAAAGAAGCAGAAACAGTCTGAAATAATTTCAGGTATAAAATGTTATATTTTCCCTGCAGAGTAACCCCACAGGACCTTCATGTACTCAAGTAGCATGTCAAGAAAGTATTGCCAAACAGAGATCACTCACTCAGGTAAGAGCGGTGCAGTATGTCTGAATCACACATTGAGTTTATCTCTCCCACTCTGAAAAGAGCCAGAGCATGAAAAGGGAAACAGAGTGGGTGTATTGGTCTTCCAAGGTATTGGGGTTGAGTAGGGAAAACTATTTAAAATTGCGTTTCATTCTCATTAATTTCAGTGACTCACGGATTACTCACAGTGTTCTTTCACATCAGTAGGGAGGAAAACCCATGTGCTCCTATAATGCTTCTCAGAAGGTGTCTGAAGCAACACATTTTCCCAAATCAGGTGACATTTACTGTAAAAAAAAAAAAAAAAAAAAAAAAAAAAAAAAAAAGACTACGAGTTTGTGGAAGTGACGAGGTGGGATGGTGTGTCATGGTTGAGTGAGACGCAAGGTGTGGCAGACAAAAAAAATAAATAAAATAAATAAATCCTTACTTGGTGGTCGTCAGGGAAATACAACAAGCATATGACTTTCCCACAAACAAAAACAATAAAATGTAATAGATTGCCAGCAAGCCTCCCACACAGGAGAGTTTGCCTAATAGCTAACAAGAGCCAATTTTAACAAGTGATACAGTATGTGAAGGATGTGAGAGAACAGGCTTCTGCCAAAATGGTTTACAGATAATGTACTGTATATCCCAAAGGTAGGGCACAAAGAAAGGCATGCCTGCCTCCCCCCCCCCCACACACATTAGGGTGTGTGAAGAAAATCTCCAGCTCATTCTTACAGCAAGCTTACTGTTGGGCGTATCCATAAAGCCTCTGTGCTTTGAAGACAATCAGAATATACACAAGAGTGAATTGAGGGTAAATCTGCCCCTGGCTGAAACACAAAGCTGTTCCTAAGGCTGAAATGAAATGAGAATCAATATAACGGCTAGCAAGCTTATTCACACCACGGTGCATTGTTTACAAAATCCAAACTCATTTAACATGATAGTGTGAGATAGTGAGTGTCAAGTGGCCTCCAACATCTGTTGCTCCCATGACCGATCAGCATAGCAGGGGGTCACTCTCATGCCATACACTGATGTGGATATATTTAAAACTTTCCAGCACAGGAAAAAAAAATGGTTTGATGTTGTGTTATGGATAGCAATAATGAAACCTTTTTTTTTTTTTTTAAACTTCAGTCTTAACTTCAGTTGAAAAGCTACTGGGTTAAGTGGTTTATGCGTCCCAAAAAGACTTACAGGACACTATTTGAGCATTTCTGTGAGGACAGCAGACTGTTAGAACATGATCTGCGTGTGGAAAACCTTCCAAATTTGAACAGCCTTTTCAAATTGTTCTGCATTGGCGTGGCCAAATGTTTAATCGCTATATTTTTCTTTAAAATAAATCAAAACAGATTCTAAAAAAGGGTAATGCTGTCCTCGCAGATGTTTTATTATAGAGCCATGGTGCATGTAACTATAGATGCACAAGGATGTGTGCCATTGCATGCCAGAAATGAAACCTTCTTCAAGTGTTACTCAGCCAAGAGGCCTGTGAAGTCACCCACATTCCTGCATTGATCAAACCCACTAGTTAGACATGAAAGAATGACACACCGGGTACAAACTGATTAGTCTCTCTGACAAAGTTTCTACATCTGGAAAGACCCAAAACAGCCTCTCAAATATGTGAGACATTTCCCTTGGATTAAACTCCAAGACAGGGTTTATGTTCAGCTCAATGTCTTAGACAGTGTCAGACCATAAATTGTTGCAGTGGTTGCCAAAGGGAAAGAAAAAAACCAGATCTGTACCGAATCTGCAAATGACTTAAGAGGAACCGTCTATTCAAGGCTACAGCAGCACATCTGATTTGTCTCGTGTTGAAAAACTTGTACACCGACATTGAGCATGTCATCAGGATATTACGGAACTGCAAACATGTTGCTGCAATTTGACATCATTTAGAGTATATTCAGCAGGAAATACTTCAACGTGATAACAGATAGGAATGAAATAGGGAGATTACTAATAAGTCCCTAAATATTTAAACAAGTTAAGCAACTGCAGAACACACAGTGGACCATCAACTCCCTCCCATGATGCCCTTCCTTTCACAAAAAAATGACAACATCATAGTTCGTCGTTGGTTTGAATTTAGTAGACAATCTGCATGATGAGATGTTCTCAACATGACACAGGGGGTGTGATGAGCAAGCTAAACCACATCATCTTTTCCATATGTCTACATGCCTTCAGAGCAAATGCAACCCTCCTGAAATCACAGTACGGCTGATTCTCACAGTGATTCATTGCTTGGATAAGGTTGACTAAACTTCCTTCTCACATCCAGCAGAAAAATCCGCCAGTGTCTAATGACTATAGCATTTACATTCCATCTTTGCCACTTTTTTTTTTTTTCACCAAGCAGAAAAGAGCAAGACTGTCTGATGATTATTTATAGTTTTTTTCTTTTTTTGAATGATCAGAGTGATAGCAAAAGATCAAACAGACCTCAATAAAATAATTGGATAGCAAAAAGAAATCTTAGTTTACGAAAGGGGAAATGATGCAATGAGTAACAGGGATAATACTTTAACCTGTACAGCACCCATCCACCTTTGACTGTAAAGTTCATTATGAATCTCCAGTGTTAAAAACATTTCTTCTGGCCATATGCCTTCATCTGGACTATATATTCGTGGCAGCTGGAAGTGACAGCTCTTCCAACTTTCCATAAATCTTGGAGATACCGCACTAGAGCTGAATGAAAACCACATGCAGGAGAAATTAAGGAGAGAGCAGGAAGAAGTGAGCAAGAGACAGAGAGGGGGACAGGGGGAGAAAGAGACACAGAAAGAGAGAGAGAGGGGGGGGGGGGGGGGGCGACCTTACAACTGGAACAGATAAATCAGGCAGCGGAAAAGTAAAGTGATCTAAGAGGTTCTGTTGGCTTTATTCAATAAACAAAACCATATGTGCACATGTATGTGCGACTGCGCGTGTGCACGGACGTGTGCATGCATGGAGGGACGCAACAGCGCGGGGCGCCGGCACAACCGGGCAAAGGCTCCCCGCTCACAGATCAGTGTACGTCTCTTTATATTGGTGTGTCACCAATGATTGGGGGTGACGGCCTCTTCTCTTTCAACTCTAAATTAGCTGTTTTGGTTAGTGAACCAGACGTGCAGATCAAAAAGGTCAGACATGCCCACTTAATCCTGGTAAATCTCCCCCTTCACATCTCGCCAGCCTGTCAGCTTCTGTGTGACAGCAACCATCACAGACACATGCCTTTGCTCTGTGCGCCTCTGTGAGTCCCGTCCACCCCCCCCCCCCCCCCCCCCTCCTCCTCCCCCTCCTCCCCCCCCCTCGTGCACAGCAGTTGTAGTTTTTCTTCTAGGACTGACATTTATGTGTCCCCGAGTAGTCATTGTCAGAAGTGAAACAGTGTCATCTTTCCATAAATCATGAGTGTAGTGCTGGTCAGGGAGGGACACTTGATCTGCTCCTCTACTTTTAAGAACGCTAAATATGGCCGCTGATTATCAGCTCTGGGCTGGACCCGTCGGCAGCAGGGGTTTTAAGGCCACTGGGGTGTGTGGACATTCACATCTAAGGAGCAGCAGCTGTCTTGACCTTTGTGAAAGTCAAGCTGAGATGGAAAATATGAATGAAACTACTTCTAAGTTATACTTAAGTTTATGTACCAGTTACAGACTTAGAGAGTCAAAGTTATAGTTTCTGATTTTTGACCCTCCATTACTGCCCAGAGGCAACCATTCAGCTTGACCTCGGAGGCCATTGTGGTCACCCGATTTGTCAGCCTGGATGAGATATAGATGTGGGGCTGATGACATCAGACAATCAAAAAATAAGTTATAAAAGGAATCAAGGAAAAGGCCATTTACTCCTACCTAACACTTTGTTTAGTGGCTATAGACCTCACCCCTAACGACATGACGTGGGATGTGTTAGAGCAGGGTTTTCAGTTCATGTGAAACATACACACACCTTTCAGATTTTTAAGAGACAATTAGGCGAAATTGTTATAAGAATCAAATTAACCCAGTGCTTCCTAAAGTGAAGGATTGGGACCACTAACAGTTCTTGAGAGATCTCCAGGAGGTCCCAAAGTCCCCAAAACAAGGAATATGGTCATCTTCTATTTTTCCTAATTTTATGGATGACCTAGAATGGCTTTTAATATTTAAAGTAACTATGTATACTCGATGACTACAGTATACATTACCTATTTAATAGAAATCTTTAACACCCACTCCATGGGACCTCTCAGGGAACACTGATGGGCCCCATACTTCACCAAGAACTGGTCTCATCCGCTAAAGCCACAGTTTTACAGTAAATGTGAGACTTCCAAACAGCATCTTCCAAATCTCTGGTCACCAGGGTCTTCACACTGAGAGGGGCAAACGTCCCCTGGAGGTACAACAACGTTCAGTTTGAGTGGTAAACAGGACCACCTCTCACCTGTTTGAAGTCCGCCACAAAAGTGATGAGTGCCCCATCTCCCTGCTTGAATTCGAGCGATATCGAGTCTTTCTCACTGTCCGCTTCCAAAACCTCCTCGGTCACCAGTCCGTCAGCGAGCCGGACCCGGACGCGCAGCTCCGAACAAAGTCCCACAGCGACCAGCAGCACCAGGGCGCAGACACGGGTCAGTATCCGAACCGAAGCCGCAGAGACGCAACTCGCAAACATCCCCGAAGACGCAAAACGGAACCCGACAGAGGAGAAAATCGAGGCGAAATCAAAAGATCTGCGTTCATATCCCCGAACTATTTTCTTGGGTTTTTACGTAAAAGTAGTTTCCTTCATATTTAAAGTATAGTTCACAGGTCGCACTTCCATATGGTCCGCTGTGTGCCAGCACTTCTTTCCAGGATCCCAAGCACGGTCATGGAAATCAGGACGACAAGGTCCTTTACTTAAAAAAAAAAATAAAAAAATCTCTGCTTTTCACTTCTGGGAGCCTAGTTCACTTCCATTGAAAGTCTCTCGCTCCGGCGTTGTTGATAAGATCATGCGCATTTCAGTTCCCCGTCCCACCCGCCCACCCACACCCCCAGCAGTACAGCCGATGGTCGCACACGTTGCTTCTCGTTCAGCTTTGTGTTGATATTCACGTCTCCGCTATTTTCTCCTTCTGCAATTCATGCAGTCCCGTCACTTCCTATCCGTCGGTCTCCCACTGCTCGCCTGCTGGCCTCCAAACTTTCTGTTGTGTGAGTGAGTGCAGGGATGGTAGTAAACTCTTAAAGCCATACCACCCTCTGAAAACTCTGCCCATCCCCCTAAAGGCCTCATGTGATCCCCCTGCACTCCAGCAAGCAGGCTTAACTAATAATACCCCCAACAATTATAACAAAGGTGTTGTTGGGATTTGTAAATCATAGCTTTGTCGATGTTGTTCTTGTCATGTAGGGATAAATAAAAGACTGGGTAAACGACCTGCTGCTGATGGTGATAAAAACGCAAACAATAACTAGTAGCTAAAAAAAAACTAAACATTATTATTATAGGCTTTTAGCTTATATTATTTTCTCATGTTTACAATCCTTTTGGATATCAAGATAAATATGATAAATGCAAACACTTTACGTTATATTCTTTTTTTTTTTTTTCACTATGTCATTGTATGTAGGATAACTTTAAATAAATACATCTTTGTTGCTTATTAAATATTATTGTGACTTCACAGATGAAGAGATTGAGACTATTGTAGCGTGTAACTGCAATATGCTAATAACCAGCTTTAAGAACAAATGTGGAATACAAATAAAGATAGGATAAATGGTCTTTGTGAGTGCACTCTTTTCTTTTTCTTTTTTTTTGGATCTCCCTGACAATCCCTTTTTTTATTTATGAATTCAGTTGTGATACCCTCTGAAATAAATCAGGTAATAATTATCCCCTTTGATGACAGCGTGAGGTTGATTCACAGGTTCCATCTGAAAGAAAAACATAAAGTCTCTCTTATATTATCCTGACATGTTATTTCGGTTTATGATATCCTCGAGGGAAAGCTTGACAAACCTGAGGTGAGAACTGCCAAGTAGAAAAAAGCCGCCTATCTGAAGGAAGATCTCAGAACAACATCAAATGGTAAATTACCACATTTTGTGTGCGTGTGTGTGTGTGTGTGTGTGTGTGTGTGTGTTGCAAAAAGGTAGGGTGACATCCCTGAACTAAAACAACTGAACAGTTGTGTTATCTCTGACGCACTGCATTCTGGGTGGGCTGAGCCCCAGGCTGGTGACCCCAAATGTGGCAGGACTTGAGTGCTGCTCAGACCAAGAGGTGGTCGCTCCAGTGAAGGGGAAAGCAAACAGAGAGGCTGTAAAGCAGAGCAAACATTGTTAGCGGGGCCTGGCAAACCAAACGGGTCCCTGGACCCTGATAGACTGGAGGAGTGGAGGTCAGGCAAACACACCGCATTGTGACGCAGTTTGGTCTCAGTCTACATCTTGGTTAAAGCATGTTAATAGCCAGCAGACTAAAGTTTTAGGTGATGGGATGCACGTCATCATCAATCACTGTCGGCCAACATGTAAATGTGAGCTCACCCTTCTTTCTGATAATCAGGAGCGACGACAATTTTGGAGATTAATTCAAAACCGTGTGCATGTTTGTTGCATGTTGCGTCACCCTGGATTTCCATGCTGCATCCTCACACACAGGAGTCCAAAGTGCAGTAGCTCTGCGTGGCTGCGTGCAGTGACACACATAGATAGCAAAGACAGACACAAGCGGCAGTGTACAGAGGGTGTTTATGATTAACCTGCAATTGCGTTGTTCAGCGGTAATTACGGACACGAAGAGCGGTGTATGGTTAACCACGTCAGTGCCTTACCTCATTTGATTTTTAGAGTACAGAGATGTGAAAAATCTGTTCAGTTGTGTTAGGAGGAAGCGAAAATGACATTTATACAAACACCCTGAGGATTATATTTGTATGACATCCATCATTAAGCGATCATATAAGAGAATTAAAATGTCATCGTATTCCTTTCACTTTTTACGTGAATGAATATGAATATTCCCTCGAATGTCCCAGCTGAAATGCAGAGGAGCTGTTTGCATTCCTAAAGGCAAAACCTGTGAAATAGAAAGCGCAGTCTAGTCTGGTCAGTCTCTTGTAGACTCTCTTGTGTGTTTGCTTTGTCATTCTAACAACACAGCTGCAGAAGTGCCCTTATGTGACCACATCCTCCTAAAGTTGTGAAATAGCAAAACCAATTTATAGCATTGATTTCACAAAAGATTGTAGACAACGAGTTAGATGTCTTTTCTGTCTGTATCCATTTCGATTTTCTTAAAGAGGACAGTGATTGTGGCTCCATTATTGTACAACGTTAGACTGCTGTAGAAATCCCAAATGAATGCAAACAAAAATAAATACGATAAAGAATATCATCAGATTTGGAAATATTCAAGGAATAGACCCTGCCGAATCAGAAAGCAGCATCACATTGGAATATTTATTAAAAACAACAATGTTGTATCAAATTTTTAGTTCATACCACCGGGTGACATTGTGCGAACACACACACACACACGCACGCACGTATGCATGCACGCACACACACACACACAGACACAGACACACACGCACTTCCCCATTTACTGTCAGACATGTGAAGTATTTCCACCTTTGATGAGGGACAATTGTACCTATTTGTGAGGTACTCGGCTCTGACTACAGCCAGGGTGCTAATACAGCATTCCAGTCATGTGTGTGTTTATGTTTGTGCATGTGCGTGGACTTGCACAAAGTTAGCTTAAAATGGTTGCGTTTGACAGGGGATTTGTGCCACCCAGAGAGCTTTTCACCAAAACAGCAATTTTTGCCAGTGAACTAAACAACACGCCTGCCTCCTTTGCGTCCCATCAGGTTTGTCGTATTTGAAGGAAATTCAGTAGCATAGATTAAAAAGCATATTCCCAAACTGGAACTCTTTGCTTTCATAGTAAGGATTAAAAACTCCAGATAGAGAAAGACAATATTTGCTTTGTGGGTTGATCGCCATCACATGCAGTTGAGAAGTAATACCCCTAATACTCCCTGAGCGTAATATTTTCCTCCATAATGGTTTGCTTGAAGAAAGTATTGAGATATATATATATATATATATATATATAGAGGTAATCAGGAAGCCTCTAAAACCAACAAAGCTGTTGATGTTTCACCTCTGCAGCGCTGCAGAGTGAAGAGAGTCAGTGGGGGAGAGCCAAGCTCTGCGGTTGATCTAGTGGATCTCACCTCCAGATAGATGCCATAAGTGTTTGTGTATGTGTGTGTGTGTGTGTGTGTGTGTTTACGAATGTGCACAGTATTTACACAAGGATTGCAGCAGCTGAAATCAAGCTGCTTTCCAGTCCTCTGATGATATTTTCATATCTTTTCTCCACTGCTTTCCTTCCCTCTAACTACTTTGCCTTACAGCGTGCTGGGGCTGCAGCCAGTTGCTCAGTGAGCGCCCTGCTGTAGGCTGACTGAGGAGATATCCCCTTACACATCAGGGGCTCTGGGGTCACAGTAACCCTTTTGGAGTGCAGGCTCGCATGGAGGAAACGAGGGAAGGGGAGAGAAAAGTTTGATGATGGTTGAGAGACAAGGACTACTACATACAGTATATATATTGTATAAAACATTTTGCGCTATTTGTACATTTTTGTACATTTCTGCATCTTATACTGTCTCCTTTTGTGTATTGCAACTGTTGCACAACAATTTCCCTCGGGATAAATACGGTTCTATCTTATCTTATTTTATCTTATCTTATAATTGGATGCTGGTTAATGATTCTACTTTATTAAGAATTACTCACTGCCAGAGTGGCATTCAGTTGTCCCTGTGCCATCACTAGGAGGGGCTGAGTTTAAAGAAAAAAAACACAGTGAAACACCAAAGGAGGGATTAACCCCTGACTCTCCAAGAAAAGCATCACATCACACACAATCACTTGTACTATGAAACAATTCCATGGGAATTCCCATTAAGTTAATGACAGAGAGAGAGAGAGAGAGAGAGAGAGAGAGAGAAAGAGAGGAGAGGAGGGGAGGGGGGTGGGGGTAGAATGATTGGGAGATACCAAAGGGGGAAAAATGGTTCTTTTGAATTGTAAAAATAAATAAACATGTTTGGGCTTATAGCTCGGAGCATTACACCCCACGGTGAGACTCTTTCCTGGCAGAGTGCCACCACGAGAGATGAAAGACAATCCCACTTTAAACACAGGCATAGGAACGTATCATTTATCTGTCCACGTTATGGGACGTCAAAGCTGTTATGATCTAATAGCTGAGGTGAGACTACCTCACTCTTTCTTTCTAGAAAATTCATATAGAAATACATTGAGCGTCTTTGCACTTGTGGTAATTATAGAACACAAGAAGCCTGTGTCATGCTGCCTATGTGTTCACATCTGGCATATCTTAATGTCCCTTTCACAAACATGAATAAACCCAAAGAGCCCTTAATGAAAATTAAAGCTATAACCTGAATATATTATTGGTGGGAAAATGTGAAGTTTCAAGGAGATACGTGGCCAGCAAGTCTCCCTTCATCAGATGGCATTGATTAAAGCCTTGGTTCTGAGGAAGCACATGACTCAGAAAACATCTGTTCAGGATACAGGGAAGATCTCCTCGGTATTTAATTAATCAAACTCTTAGCCTGCTGCGGTTAAAGTTCCCTGTGGGGGGCATTTAATAAGGTTGCTAGGAGTCATTTAGAGGTGAATCATTAAACAAAGTTTAGTTAGCAATTAAATCTCCTTTTATGTGTGTACCGGTACATAATGTACTCGTACACCGTTGGTACGAAAGAGGAAACTGTAAGTTGGAGGAAGGCAGTAATCTAAAACAACACTGCTGGTCTTTAGTCTTGAGTCATCCCAGTGTTGTCCACAAGTCAAGGGTGACATCCAACACAATTATCATGCCAATGTAACACAAATACTGCGGCAGTATCAGTCACTTGCTCAAGGTCTTCTCCAGGTATGCAAAAAAATCTCCCAGCATGCTCATATTTTCAGGAATAATTCATAGTATGATCTTGTGCTTATAACGACCTCCCGGATAAGGGTTCAAGGGTGACAGACTTACAGAGTTAGCAACTAGCTGTGGAACATCGTGAAGCATTTATCAGTTTAAGAGCCAGATAATCCCTGAAGTAGTGAGCGGAGATCAAAACGGAACTAAATGGAAAGTCAATATTCAACATTCGTAAAGTGGCCATTGTTGCACCGTTTCTGCTGGAAGTATACACATACTGTATACATGCAACAAGTGATATGTCAGTGTGGTGTTTACAGCCAAGTGGCCAAAAAATGCTAATGCGGATTTAAGCAAAGTTCAGGACGGAATGACCTCTGATACAATTATGTCTGAAGTAAAATGTTTTACCGTGCTACAAGCCTTTCAATAACCAGAGTATATCCGAGGACAATATCAGAGAGCAGCTTTCACTGCCATTATAAAAGTTATTACCATCACTTAAATCAAACCCTAACCCAGTTCCACTACAGCCGCATACTATTACCCAGACTAAGATAATTGAGGGAAGACTTTAAGGTACTTTCTGCTTGTGGCCCTTTTTTTTGTAATCACGCTCCATATATCCATCTGTCATTAGGCCTGCGATTCATGCAGATAAGAGGCGAGTGTAATTGCCGTGCAGCAAGGCAGTCACGGCACGGCTGCTGATGTCCTGCCAGCACACAATCAAGATGCCTGCTCCAGATTATCACGGTGCAAACAAACTGGTGCGGGTCTTTCCCTCAGCAAACTGTCAGACCTCTTTTATACGCTGAGATTAGTATTTTCAACTGTCGGCTGCCAGACTGGGATCACTGCTTCTTGCTTGACATAGTAACATAGCTTGACAGAGTAAATGTGTCTGGAACAATGAATCAGATAAACAAATTTACAAATCCTAGCTTATTTATTATACGATTACCTTCTTGATCTGATCGTGTTGTTGAATCCCTATCGTTCGTTTCTGGTTCTCTGGTGCTCTATTTGAGTGGGAGAACTGTTAATTTAACTGCTTCTCCGGAGAAAAACAGCAAACCAATAAAATGTCTGTTTTAGGAAGGCTGAAAGTTGTAAATGAGGGAAAACATTAAGGCGTGGATATTTTTATGTATAGAGTTCCATTTAACTAAAGAAACACTGCAAATAAAAGAGAATCGCTCCTATTTCAACACATACAACATGTTAAAGTATTAAGAAATAAGCACGCGGATTG
Organism: Bovichtus variegatus; assembly: GCA_943593645.1. NCBI lineage: Eukaryota > Metazoa > Chordata > Actinopteri > Perciformes > Bovichtidae > Bovichtus > Bovichtus variegatus. The sequence goes on along the minus strand of CALSCE010009465.1, from coordinate 13,259,897 downwards.
TGATTGCAATATTTTGCTGTGTAAAGTTAAAGTGGATGAAAATATGTCCCGCAAGTTTCCCAACAGCCATGGCAGCTTGTGAAAAACAAATATCTTTCCATTTCCCAATGCCTGTTGTTTGCATACTTTCAATATTTGCCTTGAACCAGTGAGCTCCACTCCGTTCTTATTTCTCTCGGGAAAAAATAAATAAGCATACATATATAAAATAAGTCATTGCAAAACTGACTGAGAATTGTAAAACATTGTAGTCTGGTTAAAGGAGATCAAATTAGGCGAATATGTTTTGTTCTTTTTGTTGACAGAGCATGAATAACCTTTGCAACCATGAAGTGAGAAATGTGTTTAAAGTTCAGCTTCTTGCATAATGAAAAAAAAAAACACATTTCAGGAAAAAACGCAGACCAACAAACATGCAGGCTTAGATATAACTACTGGTATGACCAGAGCAAAAGTAACTAACATCGGGGTCAAGCGATGGAGGATACCAACTAAACGATGCTGGTATGCAGGAAATTAATACTTGAGTTGAGATAGCCTCTATGTGCACAGCTCTTTGCAAATCAGATCTTTCAATATTTACTTGAGCCTTTGATCGTAAAACCCTGCAGTAACCTAAAAGAAAACAAACTATATGAAGTGGTGTTGATATGTGATGTCATGGTGGCTGTAGAGCAGTGTATTGATGTCCTCATATTGTTTGTAACTTGAGTCAGGCGAGGCGATGCACTTCCTGATGAATGAAGAGGACGGTATTGCACCTGTTGCTGGTTGCCATTGTGTGCCGTAATAAAACGCAATGTGCCAATGAAAGAGTAGAAGAAGAAGTCTGAGTAACTGAGTTCCGGTTTGCAGGGGAGAAAAGGCTAATTGTAAACAAACACCAAATTAAATTTTGAAATATTATGGCATTGCGATGAATTTGAAATGTACCGAGCCTTCGCTTTCTTAAATGAGTCATCATCTCTTCATGGAAACATTAAGTTTAAGACCTGTTTTATCAGCATGTAGTGCAGATGTCTCAGTGCCCTGTGGCTCAGTGTGTGAGGTCTTCCTACCTTGTAAAAAGAAAGGTTAGCTGTTAAACCAACTTGTGAGCTTTTGGATTGAGTTATTCTTATAACTAGACAAGCCGAGAGGGTTTCTTGACAGCTTTTGGCAGAATTGCCACGGATGTTTTTTCTAAGAGAGAAAGAAGAGAAAAACTATTCGGTTTTGGTGCCGAGACTTACACTTTGTGACACTGCTCGTTGTTTCCTTTGCCACTAAGAAGTCGCTGACACAAAAATGCACGAGCAGAATTTAGGGTTAACTCTCAATTCTGACCTTTGACTTCTTGCCATTCTTGTCAGGGATGCAACTGTCTTGAGTAAATCTAGCTTGTGTCCTCACAGTCCAAACAAGGAGCTGCACATTCTTCTGACTGTGGGAGTCAGGGGAATGGGCCATCCATGATGATTTAACTGCCTCTCTCCCACAAGCACGGCATTGTCTGCATACGTGTTTGCGCACATGAAACAGGCCTGGGCTTCGCTGTTGTCTGGTCAGCTGATAAATGGCTGTGTGGCTGACTTATTCCCCTGACCAACGCCACAGTCTAATCTGCGGTTCGACAAAAGATAAATGGAGAGTCGCATGCGTTTACATAGACTTGGCAGAGAATCCAACAGCTTACACATTCAGTTCATTCAGATTCCCGTAAAAAGCTATGTAAAAAAAACAGGTTAATGTACAGTGAGGTAGTAAAACAGCCAGGTAGTGGTACTGTGAGAATGTATTCCACGCCATGTGTTTTGTATTTTACCCAGGTTCACATGAAACTAGGCCATGGATCATCGACGGCTTCCTGCTGCAAGACTTCAATTTTGGAAAGCCACATGCACACACAGACATGCACGCACCCGTGTTCTTTTATCCTAACCCCTGGAAGACCGCATGCTGGGAGGAATTCAGGGTGCATTATAACCTGGGAAAGTACTGAGTAAGAAAAGAAGAAAACAATGAGAGGAAAGGAGGAAAGAGAGAGCCACATGTTTGCTAGTTATGGCCAATAGTCTGAACTGCTTCTTTAAATCTATCTCTTTAGATGAAAGAACACACACTCAGAAACAGTTCCAAGAGGCCTTTTGAATGATAGAACAAACGAGAGAAAAGGGTTTGCATTACCGCAAGCATTACCCATTTCTATTCCCATTACTGTAACATATGACTGCCTGTACTGTGGCCAAGTCAAAACAGGCTCATTGTGCAGCACAAACATCTACAGGGACACTGCAGACACAACAGACAGTGGACGGATTCTCCGTGCTGCTTTGCAAAGTGAATATTTTATCAATTTTGATCAACATTCCTGCGCACGTCTTTCTCACCTGCCTTTCATCTGATAAGCTGCGATAAAACAAGATAGAAAGACTTAAGTTGGATCAAATTACCTCACAATCTTTCAAACGTTCTCTTGCCTCAGATTCAGGCTTTGTCAGACCACCAGTGCAGATGTGTGATCCATGATTTAGAGATCCCTTAAAGCTGTGGTTGGCGCCTGCACAATTTATATGTGCATCTGTGCAAATGACACTACTCATGCCTTTTGACTGACTCCAATATGAGTGTAAGGTTTTGCAAAGGATTTTTAGTGTGAGTTAGTGTTTAGTAATTCATTAAATCAAACAATCCTAACGCCACTTTGAATTCAATCTGTGGCAAATTGTAAAAAAATAACAAACTGATTAACTACATTTATAAATGAACTGAGCTGTCGGGGACACAAGAAACAAAAGGAAATTTAACAAATCGTGTAAATTAAAGCCACGATGTGTAGGATTTGAACATTTCTAACTTTGTCGCCCTCAAGTGGTACGGTCAAAAAAGACGCATCAAAATGTGAGAATAATGACATGACTGATGACAGAATATATGACTAAGGTTATGTGCATTAAAAAAAAATGTTTAGGGGCCCAAAGTTCCAGAAAATTCCAGATTAAAGAAAAACTACACCACACTAGTGACTAGTAATGACATTTAAAAAAAAATTATAATACAATATGTTTTATATCCTCAAAGTCAAACATTTTGTTTGTCCTTCTCTTGTTTTATGTTTTTCATGACACTCTTGACACTCAATTTGCATTAAACATGATGTGCTAAAGCCCTGATCAAATGTCCGTGCACATCTTCCCTTGCGCGCTAAGGTCCAATATTGTGCAAGCGCAGAGAAAAAAAATGTAAACACTTGCTCATTAAACCGCCATCAAGGGACTTTTGTAATGGATACAGTATTCACTTTTATGTCAAGAAACAGGCCCATTGAAGTATTGTGGCAGTTAAACATGATGTGACACCAAAGCCGCAAGGCAAACAGAATAACAAAAGGGTTTTAGATATCAGTTGCTTTAATTAGCGCCTTGCACTCATAAAAAAACATCTAACAGTCTACTAAATGACACGTTTGCAGGCTGGGTGGATGCTAAATCTCTTTCATTCATCTTTTGATCAACTGAAATGTGAAGAGATTATGAGCGTCGGGGGCACTCAGAGGGAAATATGCATGTCACTCATTTACAGAGAAAATCAAAAAATAAGCATTAAAATAGAAGAACTTCCAAAGAGACACTAAATTATAATAAATGGTGCACATTAGCTCAACCTGTCACTAAGAAACTCCTTTTATTTACGAGTGTTTATTATTTTTAATCATACGCCGTGCATGGCCACGAGTGCTGTGAAGTATAATTGTATGATAAGACAACATGTTGTGTTAAATCAGAGCATTCCTGCAGGTGAATGTCAACGCACGCTGTCATGCTATGCGGAGAGAAGGTGATGGGTAATTACACCCATTCAAACAACACGCGCACCCAAATATGTTTACTCATTCTCTCGTCTCGACTGTAACACAAACATGTGGTCCACTGTTTTCTTTTTTTATTGCTTTGAGATCATCAACTTACAAGTGGGATTGCAGCAGGATGCACACAAACGACAAAGGATCATGTGAATTCAAAAGAACTCACCAACATGTGAATAAGTAATTAGATTCATCAAATTAAGCTACAGACTAGAAGAGTGACATTGAAGTTGACTAATTCTCCTTCATAATTTTGGAATGCACAAACAAACCTATACAAAAAGAAACAAAGTCTTCGGTGATTCATACTGTGCATTACTCTGTATTAATATATTATGATTTCCAGCTCTATGGGTGGTATTCAGTGTCTGTGTGTGTGTGTGTGTGTGTGAAGGGAGGCCAACAGGTGAGGCAATAATCGCTCTGCAGTTATTGGTAACATATTGTCAAAAAAAAAACTGTAATAAAAACACTGTGGAGTAGGGGGAGGAATACCACCCATATCTGATATGGCTCGAAGGGAAACTGCGGAGGGAGAGAGAGAGATGTGGTGCGGGCTGAGATAAGTGGCACCTTTGGGTGTTACAGAACTGGATAACTGGTCATAATTCAACACGTTTCTAGCCCTCAAGTCTTAAATGTGACAATAAAAATATACATTTCAATCAGGGTGATGGAGCAGAGAAGCGTAACTGGAATGTCTGCACAACAATTAATGATGTAAAGATCACGCAGTCTGCGTTGTCAAAAGGGAGAAGATTGTAATGTGAAACAACAATAATAAATTGTTTTTTTCCAAGTGAAAATGTGAGTAATTACCTGAATTCAATAATCATGAGTGAAAAATGCACAGTGATCTAAATAGGCACTTGCTGTGGTGTGTTATGGCCTCTGTGCATTCACAGTGCACGTCGGTAATGAACGGTGATATAACAAAAATAATCATTTCACAGCCTTTTTCCGGATCTTTGTATTGCATGGTCTTCATCAGCAACTGGAGTACGCTTAGTCATAATAGTGATGGATCGGTTGACAAGCAATCATTGAGCATTTCAAAACGGATGAACACTGCACTGGATGAAATCATAACAGCTACTGAGCTTGCATGGCAACAGATCCATCCCCGTGACAACTGTGCAAGCTCCATCTGCTAATTAAGATTGTGTTATACGGCTGAAAGCTCCAGAGATAGTTGAGATTATTTTTGTCATACTACTATTTCCAAGGTCAGGAAGGAACTTTCATATTTAATATGTAACCAGCCAGCTGGAGGTCGCAAAGCACAACTGAGGGCTTCATTTGTGTCCTTTAGTTGTATTATAATTAATGTATTTTAACAAATGTTTTCTATTACATAAAGTGACAGGCTTACTATGGAATCGCACTGAAGACAGTGGGATCCGTTACATATAAAGACTTGCAGTGTGTGACAGATGAGCAGGCATACAAAGCACTGTTTCACTTCTATTGTGAGATATTAAAGGTTTTTTACAACACATTGTGTTGCACTTTGGACAACATCTGACCTTATGTAGCTTTATTTTATTGAAAAGTGTTGAAGGTAAGAGACAACCCATAGACATGTGACGGTTTAATTAACTGCTTGTTGTGTGTGAACAAAAAAAGTTAAGGTGTAAAGCTGCAGTATTCTTTGGAAAACACCCAGTGCACCATATCAATCAAACATGTATTGCTACAGTGAGCTAAAAACATCCCACTTTGGTGCATTTTATTCCTCTACTGGAAAAAATAAATAAATAAATGATCAATTACTGTTGTAGCTTAGAACTCTTGAAACACTATGAAATGAAAGAGTTGAGAGAATAACATAAACACCATACACGTACAGAGAGGTCAGCAGGTCTGTTACATCCAGTGCAAAAGTCTAAGTTAAAGTTCAAAATATGCCACCTTGACATCTAAGTAGCTGTAGTTCAGTATGTAGCCAAGCAGTCTCTTTTCTCCTTCTTCTGATCCTGACCCGTCTGTCGTCTTCACAACGCAGCACGGACTGTCTTTACCGAGGCCTCCCTCACAAGTCTTTCCTGAGTTTGATCACAAAAGAAGACCCCTGCGATAAAATAAGAGCTTGGATTAGGTAGAGACAAACAGCAGGATGCTAAGGAGGAAAGCTCAAATTTAAACTAGGCTTATAAAAACAACTCACTGACAGAGAGCTGTGCCTAGATCAGCACAAACCATGCCTGGCCACCAAAAGTTAGGGTGGTTATCGACCACCACAGATAAAGGCTATTGGACTGAACTGGCCTTAGAGCTGTGAATGAGAATTGACCTCTCTATGCGGAAAGTCAAAACTTACTCAGAGTCTAGTGGCAACTTCATTCTGTGGAAGTTTAATGTAAAATGACGGAAAAGAGGTTGTAGATTCAAATTCATGAGTTCATCAAGGTAACATGGTGTTTAAGAGGAAAACAAACGTGCGACAATTTCACCACTTTGTTTTCAGCCGTGACTACAGCAAAATGAATGAAGTCGTATTCTGGCATGATATTACAGAAATAAAAAAAATGATTCTTTCTTCTAAGCTGTTTTCTTTGCAGGCTGTTGAATGTCTATACAGCCGAGACCCTTGCCAAGAATTTCTCACGCCAAACCAATTTAGCTTGAGCCGACTAATCGGGATTACCCCCTTGGTTTTCCTTTTTGTAAGTAAATTGATATGAGCTCCTTGGTGCTAACTTAAAAGGCGAATCCAAAGTGATGAAAGTGCTGCACATTCCTAAAGGTGTGGCTTTTGTAGAAAGAGTTCAGAACGGAGAGGTTGCTGTGCAGAGAGGCCAGAGAGAGGCAGAGACAGAGCGCACTCATGACACTAACACTAAAGACTAAAGCACAACCAAGGAGTCAGTTGCTTTTACTTACACAGAAACCACTGCACTCACTCACTGCAGAGCTTACTTCTTCTTCCCGCCTAATGACATATTTTCAGTTTTTTTCTTCTGTGCCTCATTGAACAAAAGACACACCTTTATGTTAGCAAGCGGTTTGATGGGTGTGTGTATGTATGTGTGACCCCGCCCACGTGACATACATTGCATAGTTGTAGTGTTTGGTAGCTCCAGGAGAAAAGCTTAAATGAAACTGTGTGGATTTAATTGGATTTTTTTTCTCTACATGCCTCTTTCTCGCAACAGGAAACCTGTATTAATGGCATTGTTCTAACCCTTTACACTCTGACGTTTAGGGATAGACTGGCAGTGTAATCCAAACTATTTAATATGGTGAACCCCACAGGCACAGCAACACGTCAGTCTCAATCCAGCCCTATTCCCAGCCTTGTTTACCCAATCCCCTGAGGTCATAGTGTACATTTTTTACTGTATGGTTGCTGCCAGAAAAACTATCATGGTAACAACAATATTCCTATTGTTAACATTTTTCTACAACCAAAGAGTAAACATGTGTCATTTTGGAAAATATGGCTATTTGCTTTCTGGTAGAGATTTAATAAAAATAGAAATATATCAATTCACAGTTTTAGGGGGGTTATTTCTTGGCTGGGAACAGTAACTTCCTTGAGTGTCTGCTGGTTGCTTCAAGGGTCTAAGGATAGAGGGTGTCATATGTTGTATGGATTGTAAAAAGTTTGAGGCAAATGTGTCATTTTGGACAGTATAAATAAAGTTATCTTGATTTGACTTGCTTGGAACGGGTCACCGAATTGTCGCTTTTACGTCGTGTTTTTTGTAGGTAGTGTGTTAATTAGTGAGCTTCAGAGGTGCTGGTAGGCGGATTTTGTTACCAAGCCGCGTTTCTGTTTCCCCCTGTTTCCCCCTGTTTCTGTTTCTTTATGCTAAGCTAAGCTAAGCTAAGCTGCTGGCTATAGCTTTATATCTAACGGACAGATGAAAGAGTGGCGTTGATCTTCTCATCTTACTCTCAGCAAGAAAGTGAATAAGCGCATTTCCCAAAATACAGAATTATTCCTTTAAATTATATTTCTTTCTTTCACAGTTTTCACATTGGGAAAGATCTCTTACTAACAAAAACTCTGATATTTCAACTTCCCTTACAACTTACTCACTCTAGGATACAGAGTGTCAGGTGACTGGCAACAGGTGATGCAGTTTGCCATGTTTGTGATCGTTTTAAAATAGTTCAGCAGTATAACATACAGATGTTTGGGTTTCAACAAAGCTTGACTGTGCCGATAGATAGATAGACAGACAGACAGACAGACAGACAGACAGACAGATAGACAGATAGATAGATAGATAGATAGATAGATAGATAGATAGATAGATAGA
>CALSCE010009465.1:13162295-13251775 GCA_943593645.1 Bovichtus variegatus | reverse complement strand
ATAGATAGATAGATAGATAGATAGATAGATAGATAGATAGATAGATATAATATAATATAATATAATATAAGTCCTACCTCTGTCATGGCATCATCAATCTGTTTCAGCTCCTCATAATGGTCACGAGAGTCCCTCAGAGGTTGAACCATGATCTCCTCAATCTGAGGGAAAAGCTGTTGGACACCACAATAAGATCATTAATTGTTAATCAGTGTGTATTTGTAAAGGAACACATCTGTACACACGTTTTATTGTCCTACCTTCATGACAGTCTCAAACATTGGGATGAGGACAAACTTGATGAATCCGATCTGAGCAGTGGGTTTGGTGACTTTATCTCTGTCCATGAAGGGAGCCACAGGGAGACCCTCAGACTTCTCCCTGTCACTCTGGGAAGCACATTGTCATTTAGCTATTGCTCACAATGTAAAAATGTGGTAACACATAACCATAACTACTTGCTTATTAGAATGCATATTAGTAGCATATTAGTTCTTTATACCTCCACATTACTGCTCATTGATAGTAAGTAAGGAAGTTATTGTGCATGAATATATATGCTTTGCTCAGTATGGGCCTTATAAGGTGGTAGTACAACAAGAATATATATATATATATATATATATATATACATTCTAAAGTGAGGTCTGGGATGGTAAACAGTTGGAGTTACTGACAAGATTAAACACCCTCAAGTACTAAGGATGAGTCCCTCCTGCAGCCCTTTGTAGCATGTTGTCCCCTCTCCCCCCCTTTCCTGTCCTTGATCTGCTACTTATAAAGGCAATAAAAGCCCCCCCCCAAAAAAAAAAAAAAATCTACTAATATACATGCTAATAAGCATCTAATTAATGGTCAGTATGTGCACCTGCATGCGAAGTGTTACCACACATTACCCTTCATCTTGAGTTGACATGATGGATTAATGGCAATAATGGATTTCCAAGAAGTTGGTCACCTGCATGAAGTACTCCTCCAATAAGCAGTCCACCCATGGCTCAGCTACCTCGGTTGGCCTCACTTCGTTGGAAATGTCACAACACTTGATCAAAACCATCTTCAGCTGAAAACACACGCACGTGTAAGAACATACATGCAACACAAAACCCTGGATAAAGGAGCCGATTCATCGTCAACAACAACACACATACAGAATCTACTGATTTTCTGTTACTTTCTCTATTACACTAATACAATCCATTTGGCCTCTGCTCATCAAAGCACTCTCAACAGATACAGCCCTGCTTGTGTTGAGGTCACGTCTTGCATGTGCATGAACAGCTGATGTCAGGTGGAGATGCAACGTGATCTTGAATACATACACATGTCACATGCTCCTCGTTGGTGAAGTCAAAGCTGTCCACTTTCTGCTTAAAGGAGTCAAGTATCTCGCCATGTCTGGCCATGTCGGTGGCCAGAATGAGGGTGATAATTGCCTGTAAATATAAAACCAAAAGTGTGTTTGCGTGAAATTTGCTGACATTTAAAATCCAAACGGCGTTCAGACTAATATGTTTATGTGTGACAAGGCTGTGTAGGATTAAGATAAAACGCAGCATGCTTGTCTTGAATAGACTAGTGAGGATTTCCGATGTGCATCTCACCTGTCGGATCTGTTTGAAGGCCTCAGGATCCACGTTGGCAAAAATATTGCACTCGGGAAGAGAAAGGATCTGGAAGGCCACAGCACAGTGGTGGTTCTCCAGCGGAGATATGTCATTGTAGCGCACTGCCAGCTCTGTGCGGGCATTGATTTGGTACCTGGTAGACGGATGACACGGGTGAATGGAAGGATTGATAGTATATTCCCATGAAGCTTCCCTGATAAGCCTGGCCAAAACTCCGACCAAAAAAAAACAGGATAATCTGAATCAGCGTGTTTTCATACCTGCACTCTCTCCATGCTGAACTAGTTTCACAGTTCATTGACAACAGTGTTGTGCAGAGGATGTCAAAACATACTGGGGTCAATAGGAAGACAGAATAGGGAGTCTTACGTGTTGTTGTAGCCAGGGTGGTCCAGGTCATGACAAACTGCAGCTGTCATTAGAATGCCCATATCTGTGAGAGTCAGCTTCTCCTGGACAGCAGTGTAAAAGAAAGGTGTTATTAGAAATTGTCCAAAAAAGAGGTAAAATGTCCAATCTGGAAAGCCATTTGTTGGTACTTCTAACAAAATACGACTTCTAAGAAATTGCGTTTGATTGTTCTGAACCTAATCATGAACACACACAAACGTGCACCATACCTGGAGGTTGCAGAGGTTAATCATGCCATACATCATCTGACTAACGCAGAAGCAGTGCCGAAAGTTGTGGAAAGGGTTGTTGCGGTAGTTCTCCTGAATCGCCAGCTAGAGGACAAGAGAATTATTCATTCAGCGTGTGACGGCAGACTCTTAAATCAGAAGCATTTCCATCCTTGTACCATTTGAAAATCATTTTTTGTAGTCCGTGTCAGACCACTGATACTACTCTTTGTAGCACCTCTGCTTTCTAAGTAAAAGCCTGTTTGAAATCTGCACAATGCGCATCGCAGTATACAGTATATTCAAACTGTGCTTAGCTGTCCTGTACAGTTCTAGCTTTTACCAGCCAGCGCTTGAGTGTGATGGGGTTCATGTTGAATTCCTTCACCAGTCCCAAGTCATGGTACATATACTCCAAGCAACTTAGCATCTACAGCCACAAAGGAAGAGAAAAGAAATTCAGACGCCAGTCACTTGGATAACATGGAAGGGAAATGCCTGATTTAGTTATGGAGCAGCAATGTCAACACACCTCATTATGTTCCCAGTGCCAGACATCGAATGTTGGCTTCTTGAGCGCCTCAACAGTCTCCTGAGACAGTGTGTACTGTATATGCCAAATAAACAAGGCCATCAGATCCATGTAGTTAGCTTTGTCCAATAGTAATAACATAATATTCCCAGCGGACATACCTTTGGGTAATTGGGGACATCTCGTCTAGGAGTGACCTTCTTCCCATCATCAAAGTTGTATTTGCATGGACAGTTTACTCTGAATTTTAAAGGAAAGACATGGACATAATTTGGTTTCTGTTGACATCTGTAAGTAGGATGTATAATGTCTTACTTCTTATTCATTTCACCTGCCACCACCTCTTGAAGCCATCTCATCTCGTAGCTTTTTCAGATCATTTTTACACTTCTCAATCTCCACCACCTTCAGGCCCTCCACTGAAACGAGATGATAAGAAGAAATATCACGGTTTGGCTTCACCGCAGTTTAACGGTATTTCATGTTTTAGTTACATCTCAGGTTGCCCTGCATTAGAAAGGGATTTCCCGGGGGATCTTCCTGATTGAAATATCTACAAAAGGTACAACTTACATTCCACTCTCTTCTCCAGCATTGCTAGCCTGTTGGTGACCTCAGTCTTCAACTCATTGATGCGAAAGGCTCTGTGACAGGAAAGAATAGACAATGATAACTGACTCATATTTCACATGGTTCATTGTTCATAATGACAAAATAAAACTGGAGTTGGGCCTGCAAAATAAATAACAAAGATCAAAGCGTGTGTGATTTAACTTGCCTCTATGGGTTGAAGCTTGTATAATAATTGTAAGTCCCTGGTGCCAGGTATGTGTGTGAGGTATGTGTGAGGGTGAGGAAGGGCAGCCACAACATAACATCAACAACTGAGACGTTACCTGCTGAACTGATCAGCCACCTGGGACAACACGTTCTGAAACATGTCTTCCTTTTCTGCAGACATAAATACACCCCTGATAAATCACCGTGAACAGCAATCACATTGTCAAGTTTTGTATTTTCAAGCTCATTATTACTTTCACAGTAGACGTGTTGCTGATGCATGACTCTATGTGTTTGTGAGCTTGTTAGAGTGAAAATAAAATAAAGCTGTTGATGACAGTTTACCTCCAACTTGACCAGTAGACAGAGGGACAACTTTGTACAGAGAGCTGTGAGGAGATCAGAGGAGCAGATATTATTCCTACTTCTCAACATAAGTTTAACAATTTCTTTACATTGCTTTCTTTCTGCAAATACTTACAGTTGACAGAGCAATCTCACCTCCAGGTTATTTTACTTAGCTGTTGCGTATATGTGATCGAAAGCTCCGTAACAGCTATTAAATTAATCTTGTGCTGAGATTATTTTGTCGATTACTGTTTCCAAGTAAACAAAAAAATATACACATATATATATATATATATATATATATATATGAATCTCAATTTATAAAGAGTCTATGAAAAAAAACTTGTGAAATGGGATGGAGATTTAGAAAAAAGATTTTTAAGAAGTTAAATGTATATTTGGGATTTCTATAGAAATACGTTATGGTGATGCTGGTATGTTACTTTGGAGAGTTGGTGGGCATGGTGGGATCCATGGAAACCAAGGCTCCTTCTGGGTCCACCATCATGATGGCAGTGTTCCTGCAAGGAGAGGATTAGAGGAAAAGTAGAAATACAGTTTTATTCACTCTCTTTAATATCTTGCACTATTTCTCAAGCTATAAAGTTTTTATTAAATGACGTTTCTCCCCAGTGGTGGGACAGTGTTAAATATAATATAAACGGAACATGTTATTTTTACACACAAAGCTGAATATTTGCATTGTGCCTAGAATATATTAGACTTTGGCTTGCTGAATAAAAAAGAGAAAGAGAAAAAAGTGCCAACTGTAAGAATGGTGTATACAAAGTTTATTCTCCTCAATAAAAGCAAAACAGAACTAAAGGCAGATAATGACTCCATCTTGCTTTTGTCATGTATTATTGCCTGCTTTGACATGCAAGGCTAATACAGTGTGTATCTCTGAATATTACATGCAAGTGCTTGTTGTATGTTCGTGGCTGCTTTACTGCATGATATTGCTACTGTATTGTATGGTATTTTTTCACGACTTCATGTAATAGTTCTGAAGTTTTACCGGCCATTTTCAAGTATGTACAGAGACACAGATAGGGAGTAATGTGATCTACATGTGAATACATGAATGTATGCTTGAAAAGTACTCAAACGTGTGTGTGCTTAAGGTGAAAAACAAAACAACTAACCTGGGAATGTTAGATGACGTACACAGAAGCTCCTTGATGTCACATGGGCTGCAATGCCGACTGAACACCACCTGTGAGGTAAACGCATTTTCTATTAATTCATACACTTATAATGATAGAATAGAATGCCTGTATTGTCATTGCACACAACTGTACAACACATTTGCTGTGCAGCTCTTGAAAAGGATGGATTTAACATTCCACACATGTATGCAAGCTCACATACCATAAACACACACGCACCTGCCATAGTAATAAAAACAAAGAAAGATTTAAAAGTAGTAGAAAAGGAAGCATATCAATAAATATAAGTGGTTTATCAATAAAAAAAGGTTATAGAAGGCTTTTACATTGGATAGTAGTGGTATTGTTTATTATCATGTCACATGTTTATGAGAAAACATCTTCTGTGAACCATAAATCCAACAAAGTGCAGTCTGATTCCATATGGTTTCACAAGGCACACCTGCACACAAACAGCTGCTGTGGTTTTGATATAGGGCCTCAGTGTTCTGACAGGGTGGAAAAGTTATCAAATTTCATCGTTTTTTTTAGACAACCGAGTCACATGGGAACGTAAAGTAAAGGTTGGCTCGTTTTGTGGTTGAATAAGGTCCAGACCAGTGAGAGAAAGAAAAGGACAGCTGGAGTGTGAGTGTTCACGGAGATCTTTGCAACATTATCCACGCCTGTCACACAACCACACCAGTTCACAAGATTTAGTATAGTCCATGTAGAGATTACACAGCGTGTCTATGTTGATAGCGAAGAGTGGGCATGTATACCATGTGCAAAGCATGTAATCTTACATCTTGAAGGGAGCAGGTGTGGCAGACAAACATTCAAACTCAGGCTGTGGCCTCGGGGCTGTTGAACAGACATGTGTCATCGCCAGCTCTCTACTTGAAGCACTCTACATCACCAAATCTGGTTGTTGTAAGCTGCTAACAACAGGTGCCTGCTTCTGTCAGTAACACCTGTAAGGCTAGCTGCTCTGCACCACTGTTTAATCTCCTCCTCAGGTGAGGTTAGTCCGCTGGGAATACCTGCTATGTGGGTCGAGAAGGGGAATAATAATTAATTACCATAACTAAAGTTGTTTAAGGTTGGTTTTATAATTAAACCCATTTTCTTGAATTAATAATTCAATAACATTTTTTATTTAGTGGATGAATTTAAACATATGTGAATTGGATTGCCAAAATAATCCATGCAACACTAATTCCAGTATCTTTAATCGAAAGATTTAATTGACTACAATTAAGATTAGTTACCAAATCTACCTTTTTCTATGTGTTTATACTGTAGGTATACTTTTGCAACAGCCTTTACGGTTTACAGTTTTCAGTGTTTGTGCACATACATTCGGGTATCTGGAGTGCCTACCAACGTAGAAACTGTGAAATAAGACGACCCAGTCAGTCTTGTGTGGGCTGCTGGAAGACACAGGATTCAACAAGCCATTCAGATGTGGCCCCTCTTCCTATGTCACATGCAGGCTCATTCAAAGACAGCCCTCTGAGTATCTCCACCCACGGCTTGAGAACTACCTTTGCAAAGGCGCGCAATATTTTTCTAGCTAGCCAGTCAGAGCAGACTGGGCTTTTTTGGGTGGGGGACTTAAAGAGACAGGCGCTAAAATGGAGCGTTTCACACAGAGGGTGAATACAGGTATATTCAGACAGCCAGTATGATAATTATAATTTTTTTTTTTAACATTAAAGCATGTAAACATGTTCTAGTAGAAGTCCAAAATACAAGCAGACCCTGAAAAATAAGTATGATATGTGCCCTTTAACATTTATTTAGTTAATTAAATAATTAAATCTATGTTTCCATGTATTTCTTACCCTATTTAAAGTATATGACTCTATTTGTGTGTAAAAACTCACTTTGTACACCAGCCCATTTCACACAGCAGAAACACATTTGCAAATTGTGTTTAGACTGAACATAATTTGACAATGTAAACAATAAAGAAAAGATCCCAGAAATACAGCCCTCCCACTGGAATTGGACCCACCTTTTGCACTTTCCCATCCACATCCAGGTAAATGGTTTTAGGGGCATAGGAGGAGGAGCTGGAGCCCATGTTGACCTCCCTCTCCTCTCTTACACACCCGCTAGGATTTTGGCTTGAAGCCCTGATTGGCAAACCTGTAACAGATAAGTGGAGAAAACACGTTTCTTTTCAGTGCGTTCATGCAGATACAGCTGACTGTACACTAATGCCTGACCAAAACAACAAAACATGGAGTAAGAAAATAAGAAAAGCAACAGGTGAGCATCATGCTCAGTTTTCTGCCAACAAATTTAAAATGACATAATTTTCGCTGTTGCCAATCTCCAACTTAAAGACATAAAAAAAGGAATACAAATACAAAATCCTATCATGGAAAATATACAAAACAAGATAAATAAACTGCCTGTTTACATGTATTATTTTCCATAATACACAGCCAAGATGCAATCAAAAAGTAAAACTTTTTCTTTCAATAAAGCAAAAAGAAAACATGATTATACAGACAGTACAGTTTAAAAAAAAATCACAGTCAAATTAATTGACGAAAAGCAACAGCACTCACAGCGTCAGCGATGCAGCTTCCCCTGTGGAGACCTGATGTAATGTCCCAGGTGCTGAGGATGCTGACTCACATGCAGACACACAAACGCACATATGCAAAGGGAGAGCTACAGAGGAGAGGAGAGAGAGAGGATGTGAGAGATGGAGAAGGTGGGTATGTGTGAGGGAGCCTGAGGGGCATGGAGTACTATGAATATAACCAGCACTCTGAATGGTTGCCAGGGGACAGTTACTATGGAGAAAAAAGAGACAACCCTAATGTCTTAAGTGGTGTAAGGCTTTTACCTGCGCTGGCTGGTCACACACTTCTTATCTACATAGTCTGATTCGCTGTATTTCAAAAGGGGAAAAAGCATAAAAGCATTATGGCTTTATCAAGAATCGAACATAAATTGTTTACTACTCAGCTATTTGATAGAAACTAGCTAGAGAATGATATTATGCCAGTGTTCTGTTGAAAACAGCAATTTTACTGGCCTAATAGGCATGCTGTGCACAAACAAAACACTGATTAGAGCGCTCAACGATATATGGAAGATTATATCTTAACAGGGGGATTCCACTTCTAACCAAGGGGTCCCTGATTTCAGGTGAGGCTTCTTTTCTTTGTGTCAGCCACTGAGTTGCATAAGTGCTGAATTGTATGCACATATGTGTGAATGTGTTTTATGTTCACTTGATATGTATTTGTGTTTGTTTTTTCTATGTACGTGGGTGTGCGTGCGTGCCTGTGTGTGTGTGTGTGTGTGTGTGTGTGTGTGTGTGTGTGTTTCCCCTCCTCAGACCACTCATTCACTCCATTGTTGAGAACAGGTCTAGCAGATGGTTTCGTCAGACAAGCTCAACAAAACACTTGAGAGAAGATTTCGTAACTCATTTTATTTTTAGCAAGAATTTATCATTCTTGAAGTGGAGGAGACAATGACAATGTCTTGATGCATTTCATCTCATTTTTATGGTCATTTTATTTTTTTTATTTGTAAAGCCAAACCTCACGACACTGTACAGAACTGTCTATCTTTAGACCCTAAATTTGGAAAGTCTTCAAGGAGGAAAAAGGAAGACGCCTTACTGAGAGCACCAGAGCAGGATCCTACCACAGCAGTTGTGTAAGAAGTATTTTGATCTTAAGTTAGAAGATTAATACATTCATTCAAAAAGTCCTGCATTCAAAATACTTAACAGAAGCATTATCAGCTAAATGTACTTCAAGTATTTAAAAAAAACCTACTTGTTATCCAGTAAAATGAACAATATAACTGATATATTATTATATTTTCCAATAATACATTAATACTGATGCATCAATGTGCAGGAGGCATTTTTCCTGTTGCAGCTGTTCGAGGTGGAGCAAGTTTTATTATATTATAGAGAGGTATTTCTATCCAGTGATAGGGCCGGTCCCCCTCCAAAGAGTCACAAGATAACTCTAAGGGGTCATGAGATGATTAATGGGGTGGAAAATAAAAATAAACTAAATCCGGCTCCACACATTTGCAACAATTCTTTGGGTGATTCTCTGATCTTTGCTTTTTTTTGTTGTGAAAGATTGGACAATTTGACCTCTTTGGGCCAAAATAGTTATTTTTAAATGAAACTATCAACAACGTTTAAAGGGGAAATGTCTCTTTGGTGGAACTGACAACAACTCAAAGACATCTGAAACGTGACAAGGGGCTCTTTTTGTAAGGCGCTACAAGCCAGAAAAGATTGGGAACCACTGGTTTCATATTTAACAATGCATTGCATTTTACATCCCACATGTTTAAATGTTTTAAAGTTCTGAATCTGAAAAGTAACAAGGAACTATTGTACTGAAATAGATGCAGTGGAGTAAAAAAGGGCATCATTTGCCTCTGAGTTCATCATGGAAATACTCAAGTAAAATACAAGTAACTCAAGCTTGTACTTAAGTAGAGTACTTGGTTTTCCCCAGTGCATGACAAACTGACAGTACGTGTGTGACAGAAGTAGACAGAAGTAGCAATTGTAGAATTGTAATATATAGAAAAACAGTATGACAATATTAAATAAATTGAGTAAATATTAAGTTCTACAAGTTATGAGAATGTCAGGCAAAATGTGACAGTGAGTAAAGACAGATCAGAGGAGACGCTGGTAGGAATCTCTTTACTTCTTCTCTCCATTGACCTTAAAAAGGATCATAGCCCGTGCTGTACGATGGCACTACCTGTTATGGACAACTCCAGGTCCTGACCTAGAAACTGAAAAGGCTAGACAAGAGCTTACCAACAAAAAAGGAACCCTCCTACACTGTGAATTCCACATCAACAAGCTGGTGTGAACAAGGACATTAGTGACAAGACTCGACCAGGCAGTAAGAGGAGATAATTAATTAGAGATGGAGAGCAACATACATCATCTGTATTCAACTCATAGGCCATCTACTCCCCACGGTTTGCAGATACACACACACACTCATGCTCGATGCGCACAGATGTGACCCTGCTCTACAGAGTCTAATT
The DNA here is from genome assembly GCA_943593645.1 of Bovichtus variegatus. NCBI lineage: Eukaryota > Metazoa > Chordata > Actinopteri > Perciformes > Bovichtidae > Bovichtus > Bovichtus variegatus. The sequence continues at coordinate 13,241,652 of CALSCE010009465.1, read as the reverse complement.
ACTGCCTGGGCAGTAGGTGAAACACGAGGGGATAGACTGTGTGACTTGTAAAAATGTAACATTAAAGTAGATTAAGAGCAATTTCCAAGTTCAATAAAAAATGCGCCACTTTCGTTGTCGTAGGAAATGTCATTTTCCACTTACTGTAAGCCAAGAGTGATTATGCACATGTTCGTGTGCTTACTCATCCGTGCTTGTGTGTGCCCGTGATGCTGCATGTGTATTCATGAGTCTGTGTGCCAAGGAATAAATTGTGTTTCAAATAGAACAAAGGCGCCAAAACCCAGATCAAAACAGACGAATCTGATTTGCTTATTTAGCCACAAGACTCATCACACCTTCGGTAATGGAAGATACATTTCAGGATAAAAGCGATAAATAAAATCATGCAGATCTTCAGGACAAAAGATGTCCAGCTGGACCTCTGAAAGGAACACATTATCCTGATAATAGTGATGGACCAGGCCACTTTGTGTACGTGTGTTTGTGTGCATTAGTGCACTCTTTCACAAGCTACTACCTCACAGCACTGTTAGACATTTTACTGTCTGCTTAACGGCCGGAGCGCAGGGAGCAGTCGGTTTTGTCACAGCCCGTCTCCAAAGCTGCGATAAAGTCGGCAGACCAGACAAGTTTAAGAGTAATAAATAAGCAGTTTATTTACAAAGCAACAACAAGAGTTAACCCAAAGCAGCCTTTCGGGGAAAAAGCATGCCTTGCAGAAATGGGTTTCAAGTTTTTGGGAATTAATTTCCAAACTAATAAATTCTATCTTAAATGATGATGATTCTGTTTCTTAAATGCAATTATTAAGTTGAGCGAATACAAATAATTCATATTCCGCTTCTAGCACAATACTTGGGTTAACATTAACCAAATATAAATGTGGTTACATCAACAGTTATGTCAGCGGAAGACATATACTCTGATGGAAAACTTCTCTTGTTCCTCAGCAGCTCACTGACCTCGCGGTGCCTGCCTGTGTTTACATGTTGTCTTTAATCAAATGGGGCCGATAACTACACGTCCAATTTAGTTTTAGTTAGTTAAAAAACAAACAATATAATAAGCAACAATTAACTGAACTGCTATCTGAGTTGATTTATATCACAGACAATCCTTACTTACATTGAACTGCCTGAATATCATGTTGGTTTGGCTTCAATCTGGAAGAGTCTTGTAGAAGTAATACGGCACAGCACCGATTTTTTGTCAACGAGGGATGAAAAGTATTGTGAACAAAGTGCATTGGAGCACTAAGTAATTGTTTTTATTTTAATTATATTTGCCATATTTCTTTTACATTGCGTGGCCTTCATTAAACTGAGATTTAACGTAAATATGAACTGTTTTATCACACATTATTGACTCCTCTTGAAGTTCATTTTCTCACATTTTCTACATTTGTATAATTTTTCATAAATTTTTTTTTCATTTTGATTGACCTCCATGACCTCATGTCAAGTAATGTCAAGTAATGTAAGAGGAAGAGGCACTTTGTCATTAATCAACCAGTTGTTCGTGGATGACGTCTTTAGGTAAAGCAAAAAGGCAAAACTGCAGTAAGCCATCAAAAGCATAAATCATAACTGTGCACAATATACTCCAAAATGTCATATGTCGACTGCTGAATTTTATGGATTAAAATGGTTAAGTTACAAGTAAAACTTTTCCTGACAATTGCACATTGAAACACAGTATTTAAAGAAATATGTGGGCGACATCTACTGGACAAGAATGGAATTACGCTAGTACTCAAGCATTCACAAAGACGAGAGAAGGTAAAGTATTTATACTTTGTGGTATCACTTTGTTGAAACACTGAAAAAAAAAAAACTTTTTACTGTATACTTGTACTGTAGACTTAAAAGAAATGTTCTTTTTTGGCTGACTTGTGGTGGAGAATGTTACAAAATCGATGACAAACTACAAACTATTTAAACAGTTTTTATTACCTTAGGTTATACAGTGACCTAATATTGAATAAGAATACACTTTTGTGGTTTAATCGTTTAAAAAAAAACAAAAAAAAAAAACACCCAAACTCAAAACTATTAACTTACTTACATACAGGTACTTATCAAAAGTTCCAAGGAAAATTCATAATTCATCAAGAAGCAAAATATATACCAGTTGGAAAATGTTTACTGTCTCAGCATCATACACATGATACACTGCTGGTGGACAGAATATAATTTTTCATATGACAGAATATCATCAAAAGACTACAGAAACATTGTGCATAGCCATAGAGAAATAAATGATAAATAATGTCATATGAAGACAAAGAGTTAGCTGAAAGTGAACTCATCTCTTATCCTAGTGCATCAAATCCATTACCCTGGTGGCAGAGTGCAACAGAAGACCAACAAACTACACATGTACTTTACATATCACAGAATGAAAACATACATCCAAGCAGTTGTCAATGCGGTGATGGGCAGTGAGTCTGATCACAAGGGTCTGGACACTCTGCCTCTATAGGCAGGTGGCTGGTTGGGATGCCTACTGGTGGACGCACTTTTCTTATCGGGCTGAAACTGCGTGGAGATGAACAGGGGGAGTGAGCAGGGGAGCGGACAGGGCGTAGGGGAGGACCAGGAAGGGGTTGTGGGAGAGGCTGTGCCAGTGGAGAGGGGCTGCGCGGGTATCTGCGTGGGGCAGACCAGACGGGCCGCTCAGATCTATTGGAGGAGGGGTTAAGGACTGGGGCATAGGTAGCAGGGATAATTATTTCTGATTGGACGGCAGCATTGCCAGAACATTCTTCCAAACGCTCCAGAGTCTCCTGAAATAAGAACAAGACACACATCAGAATCAGAATCAGAATCAGAATCAGAATCGGAATCAGAATCAGAATCAGAATTCGGTTTATTGCCAACTAGGTTGGCACATACAATGAATTTGCTTTGGTTTATAATGGTGCATACGTGAACACAGTAAGAGAATTAAAATATAAAATAAGAGCATATCTTATCATAAACAATTGTAGGAACAAGAATTAAATTACATTTAAAAAATATTTCATCAGCTCTGGTGTTATATATGATTCTCATTTTAAGACAGCCATGATTTTAAAAAAAAAACAACATCCAAAAAACCCAAAACTATCAACTGGTACATACATGCATAGCAATGTCCAACACTCTTACTGAAATATCTCAACAACTAATTGATCGATTATTAGATGCTAAGTGAAAAATGTTGATAATAAAACAATGACTTACATCTTCGTTGAGGACATAAAGAGGCATTGGACTCCTTCGACCAAGTGTAGTTGGTTTCGGAACAACATCAACTGCAAAACATGTATTCCTTTTAGTATCAAATGTCATTGGGAAACGGTATTGTGTTGTACATTTACAAGAATACAGCAATACTAGTAATACACTCTAATTCTAAAATGCAGTAAAAAACTATAAACAAATACAGTACTTTGCAGATGAAGCTGCTACAAGTTAATTAATGCAACATTTTAACAATTACTTTTTCTTCTCCTTCTTTTTTTTGCACTGGAACTGAGCGACCATGCTGTACCAAAGAAATGACCACCAACACTGTTGCGTGGCAATAATAAAGTATCTAATGTAAATCGGCTGAATAAATAACTTTCTATTGTGCAAATCAAATCATTCTTGAGTGTCGTGCGTGTGTTAAAGTTTAATTACAACTTTAAAAACAATATAAAGGTGTTGTACACGTTTAAAAGACTGTTGCTCACCATCATGGCCAATTTCACTCTGCTCCAAATAGATGGGAGCTCTTTGGGGGATGGGTTGATGCTTCTTTCTACAGCAGGAAAAACACATTTAAAAACCCTCTAAACCTTCTCACAAATGGTAGTTCATACTAGCTACAGGTCACTGTGTTTATTACTTTTTCACCAAATGTTCACAGTATAATGAGACTTTTGAGCTACTTAAGATTCTAGTCACATCCTCAAGTGCAATATCAAAGCCAATGAGAGAGAGGAAGAAAGAGAGGGGCAGAGAGAGAGGAAGAAAGAGAGGGGCAGAGAGAGAGAGAGAGAGAGAGAGAGAGAGAGAGAGAGAGAGGAGGGAAAAGAGGACAGAAAAGAATGAGTAGTTCTCACTTGGATGGTTTCCAACAGGCACACACTGTCACCAGGGTGATTAGGAGGAATATGCCCCCGGTGGACAGGATGATGTATAGCGAGCTCCGTCCTAAACCAGAGTGATACACAGAGGTAGACAAGGAAACAAAGAAAGAAAGAAAGAAAGAAAGAAAGAAAGATGGAGAGGTTTGTGTCAATAGCAGCAGGGCGATGCAGTTCCCCTCTCACTGAACTACTAACTTGTACTTTTGTTTCACATATAACTTCAAAGCTTGACCTGCAGCACAAATATATTGTATGCAAAACCTCTGTCAGTATATTCCTATTTTTCTCTTTGTCAGTGGAAAAATAAAGTTTGCAGATGAAAGTGTATCTTCATGGATACATTTGTTCATTTTGGAACATGCTCTTGTTCTTCCTTAATATGAAACATGGCCAGGATACGGAACGTGCAGCACACTTGATTTATTTATTTATTTTTTATATGCTTGCCAAGTCTTTTGAGTGTGAATAATGTGCAGTGAAGTAGGACCTTAGGGTAGTCACTTTGAGACTTGCAAGCAGAGGGAATAAAGAGCGGTTTGAGGGCCTGTAGCTGTCTCTTCATGCAACACATCATGGTACAGCAATAATGAAGTCAGGATTACTGAGGTCCACTGAGGCAAAGCGTTCTCTCCACCTGCCTTTTTTTTCAGCTCCCTCCTCATATATAACTGCCTATTCATTGGATTAGACTGCCGCTCCCTCTCTCTCAGCCTGACATGTTGCCCTATGCTGGTGCCCAGTGCACTCTCAGCCTGGATTTGCACTTGTTGTAAACAACATTGTTAGAGAGACAAGCATGCATGTGTACGGGTTAGCATGAGATGATAATTGCTCCTGCGATCTACGGAAAATGGATGGCTGCTGAACAATAGGCTAAAATGTATTTTGTTTCCATAATCATTTTCATACTGGTTTGTATCTATTAGACCTAAACACCAATGTTGGAAAGTACATTAATTTCCGTACTGTTTTTAAGTACAATTTTCAGGTACTTGTTCTTAACTTGACAATTTCTATTACTTTCCATTATGGAAATATTGTTATTTTTTACTGCACAACATTTATCTGACAGCTTTAGCTACTAGTTATTTCGCAGATTAAGATTTCTCTTTACAAAACACATTATCGTCTCGTTAAATATGATGAATTTTTATAGATTTAACTTTCCAACAGTATATATGTACAGTATATAGTAGACATTTGGTCGGTCTAACTCAACTAGCTGCAACTTTTAAATGCTTCTTACAGTTTATTGTATCAGTAACACTAATTCAATATCATGATACATAACACTGACAAGGTCATTCTGCATGTCATTTGACACTTTAAGTACATTTTTCTGATAATGCTTATACTTGTGTGCAATTTTGAATGCAGTACTTTTACTTGTACTTTCTACTTTTACTTTGTAAAGGATCTGAATACTTCTTCCACCTTCGCTAAAAAACCCATTCGCTGTTACTATACAGTACCATCATCTCTTCATCCTTAACGTAAACTTGTATAACGTGAGATCCTACCGGTGTAACATGCCACCTACTGTAGACAGTGAGCTTGACAGGCATGCTCTTCATGCTGCTGATGGGGTTCTCCACTGTGCAGGCGTAAATGTCATCATCTGACATCCCAACGCGTGAGATGGTCAGCACCTTTTGGTCATGTGAAAGCATCAGACGTGTGTCATTGGTCAGCACCTTGCCTCCCTTCAGCCAAATGTAGATGGGCTTTGTGCCGTTATCGTGGGAACAGTGGAGGTTAAAGTGCTCGCTGTACTCCAGGACAGACGAGGCCATCATCTGGATGTAAGGTTTGGACACGGGGACTGCGGAGGGACGACAGGACAAAGACACAGGGGGCTTGAGATTGAATATTCAAAGACATGAGAGGGTGGCTGACCTCTAGTTATATAAGAACATAACAAGTGGAATCCCAGTTAGTGTCTTAAAAAGAACACCACCAACACTATGAATCACTCTGTATCGTGTTCTGGAAAACTAAACTCCAGTACACTCTCTAGGGCAAGATCATGTATTTTCAACTTGTATCGATTTTCTTTTAGCTCATAACTCCTCACCAGTGTCCTGCTCTGATTGCTCATATATTGAGAGAACCCAGCTCTTTAAAAGGAAGGTCATACTGCATACCATCCACAGTGAGCTCAATGTAGTGCTCTCCAGTGAAGGTGTCATCTGTGATGGAGATCTCGACTTCGTACGCCCCTTCGTCTGACAGCTGCAGGTTGTGTAGCAGCAGGGACCCATTCTCAAACACCAGGATACGATTGCGGTACTCCGGCCTCAGGTTCCCTATGATGTCCGTTCCTATGGACTGCACAACAGTGATAGGCTTCTCTTTGTCCCTCTTTAGCTGCCACTTAATCACAGGCTTGTCTGAGCTGCTGCTGGAGTAGCTGACTGACAAGAGGGCCCCTTTTCCCACCGAGCCCCGCACCACCTGGGTTTGGCTGGTCACATTCACCGCTGACACCTCACCTGGGAAAAAAAAGGCAAAGAGACGGTAGTGAGGTCTTGAACTGAGGAGCAGATAGAGGAATACATGGATACCAAGGGGCACTGTTGGTGGACACAGAGTAACTTTGCAGATATTGATGCTCCGTCAGCAAGCAGAGATTAGACAAATCAACTATTCACACACGGTGAAACAATAGAGGACTTATGCAATAACACACTCATTACTGCTACACTAATTACTACTAATACTAGAGGAACAAACATGAATGAGAAATCAGAGCAGCAAATGGGCATGGATACAATGGCCATATACAATAACAAAGTACATTTACTCTGTGTTAGTGCAATATTAACGTAACTCCTATTATCTTAATAGTAATAATTCCACCTAACTAATTCGACCACTGTTTATTATGTATTAAACATTTGTACTTTTTACTCAATTTATTTGCTTTTTGTAGTCCCTTGTTCATTGCAGTATTTTATCTGCAAACCATATTGTACAAGCATATTGTACAAGCCCCAACATTTGCCAAGTTGTTAAATTGAAATACATCTGACAGGTTGATGCATCTATAATTGTACAAGTCAATCATCTAGTGACAAGATCACTGCACCCACGACACAATGCTAAGATGCAAGACGGTCTAAAACATCAAATGTGGAAACAAAAAAAAAGACTGCACACCGAGGTCCAATGCAATATATATATAAGTATCGTCTTTCATGTAAAATCCACTTTTTTTACCCAATTTAACATTCTATCCTACTGACTTTTAATAGTTCAGATTAGGTGTAATTTGGTTTTTTTAAACTATATGGACGAAACAATTGATTTCATAAGATTTCTTTTTTTTTTTGATACCTTGATGCTGTCACAAAGGGCTTTCATCCTTTAGGCCTTTGCCCAAAATGTTTTTTTTCTTGGTTGCAGAGTTGATGAATAACAGTTTACTGTATGCTCCGCACACATACACACGCACGTGCACGCACGTTGCTTTTCACTAATCACTGATCTGTTTCTCAGAAACTCCCCCCCCAGGAATTCCTCATGAGCCCCCTAGTGAACAAATAATACTCTAATTTTGATTTGTGCTCTCCAATTATCCTCCACCTCCCGTAGGGATACAGGGATAAAGTATTATAGTGTAAGTCACATTTTATCCTTTATAGAAGAGCCCTGTCTTGGAAACCAAACACAGCAACGCTATTATGTTCACAGTTGAGGTTCCTATAACTCAGCTGTGGCTGGACACATGGAGGTCCAAACATTGGCTGAGGGCCTGTGAGGGGCATCCTACTGTTAGGGCCTCAGTGATGGAAAGATCAACCTAGAAGACTAGAAGAGAAGGAGGAGAGAGAGAGTCCGCACTGTTCACTATTCTTTGCAATGAGGCAGTTAGGAGGGCATCGCCTCATTGCCGTAGTAACCATTTGGTCCGCCTGACAGGGGTTGCCAAGGCAATAAGACAAAGGGCATGATTGTTGGAACTAGTTTCCTCCCTTGAAAAGAGTGAGAGAGTGTTAGAGAGGGAGAGAGAGAGAGAGAGAGAGAGAGAGAGAGAGAGAGAGAGAGAGAGAGAGAGAGAGAGAGAGAAAGAGAGTGAGTAAGTCTTTGTCACTGGGGAAGTTGGAGATAGACACTGGATCCAGTGATTCTCCCAAAACTGTCCTGGCCGGGTAACTTGGCCCCTGGTACGGTTATAAAAATTGCACAATTTTTAAACCAAGATCGCCACATACTAAACTTTTGTCATCGCTTTAACCCTGAAATGAACTCATCTAAAGCGTCCCACAATGGAAAAAAAAAAAGCAGCTCTGCACGAAACTTGATATCATCACACTTAACCTACACGTCCCCTTCGTACACACCTACAATGGCCACTCAAGGCTCTTTAGAGCTTGTGATGTCGGCCCAATAGAGAGCACCACCCATGAACGAATCCATTGAGCCGCCGCCCATGGAACACAAGGACAAGAAAAGACATTAGCGACTAATTTAACCTGGACTCATTTAACTTGATTCATTGAAATGATAATAACTGATAATGGACCCAGTCAGGTTCTTCTTTGCTTGTTAATAATCTGCCATAATATAACAATTTTCATACAATTCCACTTGTTTCGTTGTCCTCAGAAAGATAGCACAGTCTCGGGGAGATTCTTTATCCTCTAATCTCTGGATACCCTAACAAATGTTTGAGCTTACCTGTGAAGAGGAGGAGGAGGAGGCCGAAGAGCGTCAGTAGCGGAGGAATGTCAGTAAAACTGTCGCCTGTAGAGGAGGTCTTCCTCTCCACCTTCATCTTGTGTCCTGGGCAGAGTCTTTATCCCACTCAGTGAGCATGGTTTATCCACTCTGGGCACGTCTTTGCGGCTCAACAGTCTCTCCACTGCCTGCCTGCCTGCAACACTGGCCTCTGCCTGGTCGCACTGAGCCCCACTCTCCTCACAGCACCCCAGTCACAGCCAACAACAGCCAACTGTGTGTGTGTGTGTGTGTGTGTGAGTGTGTGTGTGTGTGTTTGTGTGAGACAGAAACAGAGACAGAGACATAGTGTAGATGAGCTCCTCTCTTTAACTCCACATTGCCCTTTCAGAAAAGAGCTCAAAGAAAATAGTGTTTGCTTTTTTAGGCCGTTATTTATCTTAAAGTATCTGTTATCTTTTGAAGCTTCCTGTAAAAGAAAAAGAGGGCTGTCTTTTTCTTCTACACTCTTAGTGAATATTGAGTTCAGCTACTCTGTAAGAGTTTCTGCAGGGAAGAACTACAGAACTTCAGGTCTGAGAGGAGCCCACTTAGAGCTTTGAAATGAGTTTGGAAAACAACTCACTTCCCCCCTCTTTGGCCCACTTTTGTCACATTGTGCAAACTCCTCTCTGGACCGGAGCCTCACAATAAACGCACAATTTGTCACTTGGCAACCGACTCAGCTGTTGACCCACTCACAAGCACATGCAGCCTTGAAGCATTTTGCTGCAAGTTGCTACAGTACCTGTCAGGTGCATGGTGGTACTATACCTGGAGCTGAGAGCTACAGAATAACAAGAGCAACAAATAAAGGAAACAAATAAAATGAAAGTGTTATACCTACTTTGTCCTCCGGGGGGTGTGGGAGGCCGTCTGAAGGAGGAAATGCTGTAAGAGAAACTGCCATGAACAGTATTGACCATGTTTTGACATTGAAGGGCTTGTTTGCTACAGTATTGCTATTTTTGTCCAATACGTGTGTCAAAAAAACAAAAAAAAGAGTGCAACACGTGTCAAAAGGTGTTAGTAAAACAAAAAAAAACATCAGGATCTCCTCAAAATGGGGAGGGCAATTAAAAACAATGTCTACAAAAAGTCTAAGTTATATTAGGATTTGATTGGCTTAGATCTCTCTCCTGACTGCCAATCTACCATCTTATTTCTTGTAATGTAGACGGTCACCTTTTATTATATCATATCAGATGCTATGTATAAAATCCCCTTATGTTACTTGGGAAGTTATTTTTCTGTCTGTCTTTTGGCGACTAAGGCTTGCATGCATTGATGAGTCAATTGCATTATAGTCATCTCTCCTACTTAAGAAAAGTAATCCTTTGTTTAGTTTTTTTTTTAATTTATAGAGCATTTTGTTTGACAACAAAGGGAGGTTTTATGCAGAGGAGGAAACATGGTTGACATAAATCTGCTGGAATGTGGGAACAGCTGCTGTTCACCACCACTCTCCCAGGACTCAGACTCTTGTGTAGTGGGCCATCAAAGCTGAACCTCTCCCCTCCACCTCTGCCCTCCATAAAAGCAGCACCACCCTCTTCCTCTCATCTTCTAACACGCTCTAAATCAAGGGGGACTCTTTCTACTCAATACAGGAAGAGAGCGGGAGCACCGGTCTGTGTGTCTCAGTCAGTTTGGGTGGTTGTGTTATGACAGAAACCATTATCAAGTTTGGTCCACAAAAACGCTGATGTCATCCTGTGTGACTCAGACACACAGATGTGACAAAATGCCTCTCTACAATGTGATGCTGATATCACATCTTCTCAATGTGATTGCTTTATTTTAAGGAAATAAAAACCGTGTAACAGACGGTGATCTATGTGTAGGCGGCTGGGGCATTAAATTCCTCTCATTACCGCTAAGTTGTGTAACCTACTTGGCATTAAATATGACTGTATCTCCTAAGATGAGAAGTGGCATAACCACTGGAAAGCAGATAATTGCGCCTCCTGCTGTTTGTCCTGGCTTATTCATCTCTAATTATCACCCGGGAGACCAGAAAGATATTTTTCTCTCTGACGAGATGTCTGAGGAAAAAAGCACAAGCAAACCAAGCAGATCTTTCACATGATCTACAACTAAAATAGTCCACGATCAGCCTAACAAGTTGTAAAAGGGACGGAACTTGCACTTTACAAACTCATACTTACTTATGACCCACATAAGGATCAATTAAGTCCTTAACCAACACAACTTTCAGGTGCTGTTTTTTTTTTTCTTTTTTTGTAAAAGGTCTGGCCCCTCACTCTCAGAAATCAATCTTCAGCGCAAAGTGGGCGTTGTGCTATGTTTGGAGGTGGGCAGAATATTGATTGTTCACCCACAGTCATTAAAGAGACAGGAGAGCGTGGCCATGGCACCACTGGGACTGAGTAGGAGAAAAGAGAGAAGCGGCTCATGTAAAACCCATAGAGGATGTTTATGAGAGCGTGGCGGAGGAGGAATGTCAGCTTGAGACGGAAGTGCTTTGCAAAACCACTGAGCGCAAGGCTCATGTTGGTTGTCCTATCTCTACAGCTGGTGACACAATCAACAACGCCTGTGTGTGTGTGTGTGTGTGTGTGTGCACGAGAGAGAGAATGAGCGACTTGAGTGGGATCTGCATACTAAAGTATGGGTTGTGTTTTTCCTATGCGAGAATACATGTGCAGTTTGAGTTTGTGCTGAGTGCTGTATGGCTCAGATGTGTGTAGGTGGGCTGAGTGGGAGCACAGGGACACTGAAGATGCTCAAGTCTGTTTCTCATAAAGTGAACAAGACTGCCTGGGCAAATGAAGAGAAAATTGTGTTGTTCTTTTGTGATTTAAACAGCCTTATTGCAATACAGGTGACCAAAATAAGTATTGCAAAAATAGCCAACAGATGCACAGTGCCCTTCATTAAAAAATATTTTATAGATGAATGCCTCCAGGCTCTGCAACTGTGCAAAGTCGAATTATTTAAATGGCCGCATTGAATAGCTATTATTATGAGTAAAAACCCAATTAATATGTGTAGTGTAATTGGCAGTCGTTAAATGAGAAATGCACAGTTTTATGTTATGAATTATTCATGAGATTCCTTGTGCAAGAGAGAGCCACACAGGAGACTTAACATCGCTTCAGCTGCATGGAAACTGCTCTCCCCAATTAGCAGCCTTGCTTATGTTGCAGTAACAAAAGAAAACTGAGCACCTTTGGCTGCTGTAATGTACAAACATCTCAACTTCACCAATGAAAAATAGAGATTGAGGTGACAGATGACATAAAAGGTGCGGTTTGAAACCAACAGATACTTTTTACTTCAGATTTATGAAGTTTAAAACAGACATTTCACGGTATATTTAAGGTGGATTTATTGGTGTAAAGACATGATTCTACAACAAAGTTCAGCAAGGTACTATCCAATTAGTTTTAAAGCATAACGGCTCTGCAAACTTTGACGGTGAATTTCACAAACCTGATTTAGCACACGTCAAACGTCAAATCCACCAACACAACAACTGAGCATATTAAAGCAATGTCTCATAAAGTAAAGTTTTACCAAATACATCTGGGAAAAAAAATAAAACGTGTTATTACTGCATGCCTTTTATTCCGGAAGATCAGATTTATAGAAAATGCTTAAAAAGTTGCAAAGAAAAACCTACTTTTCAAGTGATGAAAAAGATAATCGATGTGAAATCTGAAATAAGTAACTCAGAATAAATAGAACAAACATAGCTACTTCCCTTTTGATGTTTTAATCATTTTTGTGAGCAAGTCAAATAGGCAAATAATAGTCAAGATACAAGCACATCATAAACAATGCAACACAACAAATAATTTAAGCCACTAAATACACAAAGTCTCAAGCTGATGCCTACGAGGTTTATACACAGATGGTATAAACGGATCCATCCAATATAAGCCCTGTTTAGCATTAAGAGGACATTCATTTTCACATTCACAGATCATCAATCTAAAAACTAGCACACTACCAGAAGTTTCACAAGTACATGCAGTGAGTTGCAAATTCTGGGTCAAAGACATCCGTACTGATGAGACTGCTGAAGAAGCAGAGAAGGAGTGTAGAAGTTCACAAAATTCACATAACACACCCTCAAAACTGTGGGTTCATTTTCTACTACTAATTTGTGTTGAAAAATAAAATGACTCCTGGGGTAAAAAGGTGTGCCTGAAAGCCAGCCCAGCCAGCTTACGCCAGCCATCTCTCGCTACCTTGCTTCGCCTCTTCGTCTTCATCCAGGTCAGGACAAGGGCGTCACTGCTCTGGCACAGATGTGTCGTCTCTCTCTACTGCCCCCGATCCTCCTGTCTCTAAAAACAGAAACAGGCGAGGCCTAGTTAAACACGGCAGAGCCTGGAATTTTTTTTTTCTTTCTGTATAGGCTCTTGGCATCAAGGTTAAAGTCTCGCATAACCACAAACTGTAAGGTTACTTGTGGGTGGATATATTATAAAAACACTTTTGAAGAGAACTTTATATCGAGTTGCTGCTTGAAGAGGTTTTTCAAACGAGGTGAATCTTTCCATTAAGCGAATGTCTGTTTGTAGAATTACTTTCTAAGTATTTTGCAATGCTGAGAACTTGGATGACATAACCGATAAGTTCAAAAACCCAGTTTTGTTGTGAAAAGGGGGTCCCCCCCAATGGAAGGGGAAGCATGTTTCCAGCCCGACAGGTCCATTAATTCTGCTTGGCCCTCTGAAGAATATACAGTACCTAATGCACCTGGATCTATAAATACATCTCCTACATAAGGATCCAAGGCAGCCGGCAACTGGGTTAGGGAGAATCATTGACGAGCATCCTTTGTGTCAGCCACATCCCCGAAGAAAATGCTGCTTTGTTTTATAGGAAAAGTTGAAATTTTGAGGGGTGGGAAACTAAAGCTTTGTCTTACTTTTCAAAAGAACCTATCTGGAAACTAACATTTTACAGGAAACAATACCAGATTTGAGTGGCTATCTGAAGTAAATATGTTCCGAGTAAAATGTTACACTGTATTATACTATAATGAGGATTTTGTTTTCTTTATGCATTGCCCTTTTCAGAGACAAAAATAATCTCATCTAAGTGCAACCTTTGCTTGTGTTGAAACGGTAGACACCCTCCGGAGAAAAACTGCAAAAAACATTTTTGGACTGAAAACTGAATTCTGAAAGCATTTCCTTGTCCAGATATGAAACCCAAAATAGGAAGACATGTTTACCACTGTGAGAATGTAACTTGACATTTTCAAGGTGAACTGAATTCTGACAAACATCTTTTCTCTCTAGCGATTTAACAGCACACCGACATTCATTTATATCCGCCTTAACAAAGTTATTAATTGAGAGATTCAATCATCTGGAGCTGGAGACCCTAGGGGGTAATTAAACGAGACACCCAGTTATGTATTGCATTAATCACACTTGAGATAACCCATGAGGGACTCTTATAGGTGTCTTCTGCTAGAGTGAATAATGGTAAATCAGTTTGTGTTCCTACGTTACGTGTTCTGCTTCGGGAAAAGGCTACAGTAATAAAACTGCCTTTCTAACATTTTAAAATGGGACACCTGAAGAAGTCCAACGCTCAACCAACAACCTGCAGAACATTAAACTATGCTCACTTATTTTGCTTATATATAATCTCTTTATCTCCAAGTCCTGTTTAAGGTCAAATAAGCAATTTATTTGCTCTCCATCGCTTACCTTTCGTCACCTACTGTAGTTACAGCTCCTGATGGAAGCCACTGTTACCGTCCTTACAGTCACTAGCCATAATGCCCTCTTTAACGGCATTATGTGGCCTAGTCTTACCCCATGGTTCTACACCACTGACCTGTGTCCCCCTGGCTGCAGTTGAGCACATCCCCAGTGCTGCTCACCTCCTCCCCTTCTGCTTTGTCCTCCGGCTTCATCTTCTTACGGGTCATGTGGCCACGGAAGCCAGCCTGGATCTTGGCAGCAGCCCTGTTGGCCTCGGGGTCATCCAGGGGGATGTCCATGATGTCCTCCTCCTCCTGGGGCCGGCTGCACTCCTCCTGCGGAGAGGACAGGAAAGTTGTAGCCTATCAAGGGTAGCATATCACATTATCACATGAACATGTTTTGTTCCTCGAACATTGGTGGAAGAATCTTACCCTCGACAGATTGCAATACCATATTTTGTTAACTGTATACGAGTGGCTCACCCTTATTACATGACTTCAGCGGGGCTCTCAGGAGGTGACTATCCAACTTTCTTCTCTCCATTTCTCCTCTTGTCATATAATACACCGATGTCTGAGTCAGGCTATTTTATTACATTTATTACAAAAAATAAAAAGCCATAAAACTGCACATAAAGCAGACATATGGATTCCCAAACTGAGAACAGTTAATGATTATAAGGTCATTGATAATCGTTCATTACACAAAGTGTAAGTGTTTTTTTCTGTAAGAAACAAGGTTGGTGTAATAGACTGCTTCCTGTTTGATAATTGATTTATAACTAATTGTTCTTATTTCAAATAGATTGTAGGTATGGTTAAAAAAAAAAAAAAAAAAAAGCTTTCTGTCCAGGAAAAAATGACTTTGTTCTCTGCAGCCTGGGCCGAGAAAAGTACGACCCAGCAAAAATGCTGCCGTCAACAGCAGCAGCTCATTCAGTGACTGAAAGTACAGAATCCACTGTCCCAAAGGAAACATGGGGTGGGCAGGAGAGACGTTCTAGCTTGTCATAAAGTGTCAGTGGAATAGCGCCAAAGCTGTCGACAAGTTATGTAAACACCAATTCAAATTTTGTGGAGAACACATATACGCTACACCCCTTGCTTTGAGGTACAGAAACAGATTGACATTTCACACAAAGGCAGCCCACAAAACGAGCCCACTGTCATCCCACTGCTTTGGTGAAGCAATGCATCACGTCTCCAGTGAAACCCCTCCAGTGTAGGAGTGTGACCACCCACCTGTTCAGCCAGCATTCATTAGCCTCTCTGTCTGACTGCTCACTGAGCAGCCAGAATTCAGTTTTTTGTTTTTTTCCCCAGCAGTGCTGCGCTGGATTTTGCTGGCTACACACCTTGTCGGAAGTCTTCTTGTTTTTATTGCCTCAGGTCCTTAGATTGGACAGAAATTGATTTGAAATATTCTGATGCAAATCTCATGTAATATTATCAACTTATGAAGACAATATCTTTGACAATCTGGTCAATTTTCGGTCAAAATGTACTGTGTGTGTGTCACAAATATTAAAATGGTTAACACAATATACTACTTGTATTATATCAACATATTTTACTCTAGTAAAAGGAAGAAAAAGCACAAGGGCAACCAAGCACTAGTAAATACAATTAGCAACAAACTGTATTACCCAATTAACTGATTATTGGTTAAAAATGAAAAAAGAGAATCTATTAAAAAGTTAATCTGAAGCTTCTACTTACATTGTGACACTCCATGTCTTACTCTCAGAGACGACTTCAGTCTTCAGGTGAGTTGACCTAGTATGACTTTTATGCCTCGATTTCTATGTGGATAAAGCGAAGCTCTCTTTAAATGAGTCTCCGGTATAATACAGATGCCTCACTGCCTCTTACTAACAATCACTGTATGTTCAGTAACACCAGCTCACGCACAGAGTGTGAGAGAGAGACATACAGTCAGAGAGAGAGGAAGAGAGAAAGAGGGAGGGAGGGAGGGAAATAGAGACCTCCTACAAACATGACAGCATGTGTTCCATCTTTTCAGTGCCATTAAGGCTTCTGACCTACTGTGGTCACAGTAACATTCAGCAAACACAGCCTAAAGAAAAAAAAAAAAAATCTGACAGGCCAAATATGTGGACTATTATACAGTTTTGACCTCAGTGAAAATGATGAGCTATTACAGCCTGGATATAAATTAGGAAAGTAAGAAAGTGACTACCACATGCACTGAGCATCATACAACTTCACAAGTTGCAGTGTTACAACAATAAACTCCACAAATAAGATAAAAAGATGACCAACATAGAAATACTATGTAAAAGCCAGATGGTCATAAAACAATAATTGCTGACTTTTAAATTCTACTAATAGCGTGAAAATGAAACCGTGTAAGCATCTTGGACTGTTTTACACTCGGAGGTGTTATAAATTTATTAGAGGCAGAGTGAGCTAACAACCCTCTCCATCCCTCTGATCCCAGCTGGTATGGCCGCCCACACTCCTCTGCCAGCCTCAGAGACAAGACGGAGAGGGAGAGAAACAGAAAACATCCATTTATCTGAGTTATATCTCTGACATTAACGCTCTCCTGCTGGTTTTGTAACCAGTCAAACAATATGTTAGGTTATCCTCACGCCTAATTTCACAAAGCTGACTTGCTTTATCGATCAATTCACCGTTAATTTGAAGGAACAGTCACCACTGTGTAATTACATTTACTGCAATCAATCATCATAGTTAGTCTACTCATATTCGCCTAATCATTAATGTAACACAGTATTAATTCTGCTACAGTGATAAGAGTATAGGAATATCATTGTGGGCACTTGTAAACAGTGAGTTAAATGCATAGAAATGTGATTAAAAAAGACTAGACAAGGCGTCTGAGATGAGAGCACTGTGTATATTGTAGTTATTTGGTAGCTTTGTATCAGCTTTGAAGCAGGAGTATACAGAATAGTGCTGTACTGTATGTAGAAAAACAGAAAGTGCTGTGTTACTGTTTAATCAGAAACTGCTATTAAAGGTAGATTACTGATACAGATGGTGCCTAGCAACTATCAGCATCACCATCTCCTATTAATTCCATGACGACACTAAGAGAGAGCAGGATGGTGAGCGGTTACCATGGTAACATTCTTAGTAGCCCTTAATACACTCCCCTCGGTGTGTGTTTGGAGCCTCGTTGGTCCAGAAAAATCAGACAGGGCTAAATGTGACAGAAGTAAAAAATGTTAAAAGCCTTAAATCACAAGACAATTTGTCAAGTCACTTTCAATCTGTGGAGGCTGTGGTGGCTCCTTAGAGGAGAGTGGATCTGGCACTAACAAAGACACATTATAGTTTTATGAGCATGCGGCAGAACAAAGGCCTCAAACAGCATCTCGAACACGCACGCATATGAACAAAGACACCAAAACTACCGTTTCTGCTTATTTCAGTGAACATGATTGTAATTGTGACCCTCTAGATCTGGGGTCATTTGGTGCCGGGCCAGCTCATTGTGTTGGCAATATTTATTGTAAACATTTTTATGTATTATAGTATATATATTAATAAAGTACATAATATAAAATAATTACATTTACATTATATATGTAATAATTAAATGATTTGTTTTGCACTTTACTGTGTGTTTTGTTACGCCCCGCCCCCGGTGTGTGGAAAAATTGTCTTGCATGAAACCGGTCCGTGGTGCAGAAAGGTCGGGGACCGCTGCTCTAGAGGACATTTAACGTTTCTTAGAGCAAGCGCCAAAATTAAGTATTTTGGGGATATGTTCCATCACCTATCCCTAGAAAGTCCAAGGGGTGAGAAAAAAAAATGATGGCCGCTGTTGATCAGAATCGTCCTTGAAAGGTTTATTTATATAGGCTACCTGAGACCGGAATGGGAGCAGAGCAGTCTAAACACACATCTGTCTGAAACTGTGCGAACATTTATTCTCAGCCTGCTGATACAAGTGGAGGAGATGTGATGAGTTGCAACAGCCTCTATCATATTCAAATCATACAAGTTATGGCCATAAGTGGTAAACTACCAGGTCTATGGTCTAAAATGTTCAACTATGATGTTAAGGCATATAAAAATGTGAGACATATAATTTAACCCTGATGCATATTTTCTGTATTGTGAAGAAACTTTACCTTGTCACCACTCTTGGCTTCAGGCTCGTTGGAGTCCTTTCCAGAAGCCAGTGGCCTTCCCTCTTCATGGTGGTCTGCAGCCGGACGATATGCACTTTGACTGGGGCTGATGCTGCCCTCTCCACACACTGCATCCCTCTTCTCTTGTATTTCAGAATCAACTTCTTCTTCCACAAGTTCCTCCACACCTGAACTTTTCTCCTTGGAGGTGACCTCGTTTTTCACCGCCGTATCCTCCAGCTGTGACTCTACAGTTGTTCTCTGATTCTCCTCGGTCTCCTCTGGCAGATGTTGTGAACTTGCCTCTAAAGTTTCCACCTCCGCCTCTGTTGCAGCAGTTGATATACTTGACTGGGTAACTTGTGATGAGTGATTTTCCGCACCACCGCCATCAATTTCTTCATCCTCCCCGTCGCTATAACTTTCTGTATGCATGTCCTCTTTGTCTCCTCTAACCGTGTCTGTTGTCTCCTCGTCAGGGTCCTTTGCCTCTTTTTCTGAATCCTCATTCTGGGGAAATTCACATTCACTTATCCCTCTTGTCTTCTCATTATCTCCATTTGTATGACCAGTTCCTTCCTCTGAGTTCTCTTCATCGATGGTGGGCTGATGTGATGGGCTGATGGTTTTAACACCTGCGAGCTTCTCATCATCGTGACTTTCATTCAAATTGGAATAATTTGTGTCCACCTTCTCCTCCACTATATGAGGTCCCTCGTGCTGACTTTCCATTTCCTCCCCTTCAGAGTGAACTTCCTTTTCAGCTCCCATCATTGCAGGCTCATCGTGGTCTTGTGTGGGAGATATATTTCGGTCTGTTGCCAATGCATTAACCTCTTTCGACTCTTCCTCCAGTTGCATGTCTAATTTCTTAGACCGTAAGACATCTACTGAGTCCTCTTCTTCTGACTGTTTCTCATCAACCTCTTTAATCTGCTGACCCCTTGGAACGTCTTCAAAGCTAATCTCAACCAAGGAATCCTTCTTTGGTATATCATTACTGTCAAAACCACCCTCCATACGAGCTAAACTTTCATGTATTACCACAGAAGAAGTGTCGGACTCTGTTCCTTCCTCGCCCTTTGTTTTTTCTACCTGATCATCTGCTTCTTGTTGATTGCCCTCAGGGGTTTCAAATTGAGACAATGATGATTCTACAACAATTTCCTCAGGTTGGGGTTTTGAGCTGTCCTCATCATCTTCAGCAGGGGCTCCCTCCATTGCTCTCTCTGTCCCTCTAAGCTCTGTAGCACACACATCCACATCAGCCGGCCCAGCGTATGGAAATACCTCCACTTGTTCTTCAACGTCAGTATTTTCATCTCCTTCTGAGTCTACGATCTCCTCATCTAGAACTGCAGACTTTTGTTCATCATCTCCATATTCTTCTTCCATTCCTAACTCCTGCGCACACACATCTACATTTGAAATCCCTTTGAATGATGACAAGTCAGTGGGCTCTAACTCAGACTGAGGTATATCTTGGTCTGGAGCAGAGATGCTATCTTTTCCATTAGCTGCCCTGTCAACTTGATCAAATGTAGTTATTGTTGGGTCTTGCTCCTCCTCTGTCCCGCTCAGATCCTCTGGCTGTACATCTGCAGCTGGGAGCATGTTTACTGATTCCTCTTCTGAAAGCCCCTCTCCCCTTGAAATGGCATGTTTCTCTGCATCATCATGTTTTTCTGCATATTCTTCTGTGCTTTCAGTTAAATCAACCTCTTCAGAGACATCAGGTTGTGTGGTGGAAACATTTGAGGCTTCTGCTGAATGACTGGATTCATTTTCAGTTTGGGACTCATATGATTTTTCGCTAAAACGTACCAATCAAAATGAAAGACTTAAGGTGAGAAATGGGGGACTGGGATAAATGGTTATAGTGATGCAAGTGATGCTATTTCAAAACAATACAAAGTAATAATGCCTCTGCGACTGTCTTCCTGCAACTGGTGGCCTCTTGTCTTTCAGTCCTGCCCTTTCTTCTCACCCTTGACACTGCAACCTGGAAGCGCTTTCAATACTGAGCTGACCTTCTGTGCTCGTTCTATACATTTTAAAGTGTTCATGTTTCATGTTCAGAAGCTACTGTATTTGTTCAAAAAAAATCGAAACACATTCTTTTAACAACTGTGTGATGGTGGGACAATGCAGGTAGAGCTGTTAAGTGATTGTGCTATAATAATGCATAAGATTGTGCACATTTTCCTAATTGCATTTCATACGTTTCTAATGTGGACAAATTAACAGCAACCACATCTACAGAATACCTCAGACAACAACTCCATACGTAAGTATTAAACATGAAATATATATTTAAAAAATGTTTTAATTCTTATTTCTTCTTCGCTTGTCACTTGTTTCTATTCTCTCCCTCATGTTCATCCTCTCCCTCTCCTGCAGATCCTCTTGCCTGTTGATAGCACATGAGGAGACACTCACTTGGAAATGGTCAGCTCTGTTGCAGAATCTTTTGCAGGACTAGGCTGTTGGTGAAAAAACAAAACAACAGCAAAGGCGTAATGGTGAATATGTAGAGACACATGGATGAGCAGAGGAAAGATTTATCGATGTGAAAGTGGTGACTTTGATATATTACCCCAGCAGCCTTGAATGCATGGTTGTTGTAGAATCTATCTTCCAGTTTTGCAGCCCACTCAGCAGGGTCCAAACCACTATCTAAAAGCAAAAACAACAATCAATCAATTATTTGTATTCATTCATTCATTTAATGTTAATTTGGTAGGCGCAAATCCAATATAGATAATTGCACAGCAATTATCCAATGCAATGTATCACAGCATTTATAGCTACTGCTAATTTCCAATGTCTGTCCCTAGAATGGGTTTTAAAATAACAAATCTAAAGCAGTGTGGGACATTTAGATAATTATACGAACAGCAGTATGACTTGACGACATACTTATATATAAAGTATACACATACACAGACATGTAAAGTTGCAGTTACCTTCTCGTTGTTTGAGAAGAGCATCAAAGTACTGTGCAGCATATTTAGGGATGTCTTCCGCCTGGTCTCGCAGGACTTCTCTGGTCAGCCCCTCCAGGATGGTACCAAATCCTCGCGGGACCCGCAGGTGAGTGTTGGAGAAAGGTACTGACATTTTTTAGGAGGCACTGGGGTCGGTAA
This sequence comes from Bovichtus variegatus, assembly GCA_943593645.1. Taxonomy (NCBI): domain Eukaryota; kingdom Metazoa; phylum Chordata; class Actinopteri; order Perciformes; family Bovichtidae; genus Bovichtus; species Bovichtus variegatus. Next base: position 13,219,845 of record CALSCE010009465.1, on the reverse strand, counting down.
CTCCTGTGGCAGCTTAAATCGAAGTTTTTCTCAGTAATTGACTTTCTTTCTGATATGTAGCGTAGAAGTTGAGAGAAGCTAGCGTTCGTAGTTAGCTAAACGTGGTAGCAAGCTAGTCGCCACACGCCGGTTGGGTTGTAGGATATAATAATAGCTTCATCTGTTACCTGACATGACTTCGTATCCACCGCTACTTAAGAATGTTTTGCATAACAACAGTTAGCCGTTTTGTTGATAACTGTTTCTAGGCAACTGTAACTACGGACACTGACGAGGCTCAAATGTCCAAACACTCAACGCGCGCGCATGCACGCACACGCACACGAGTAGTATCCATTGCTTTCAGCTATTTTCTTGATATTATGCATTGCACTTTTTTCTTTTCCTTTCAAATATCACTGTAACATTTTGGTAGTATTGTCTTTGTTACACTCGTGCCAAGCATTTTGACTTGAATTAAATTGAATTGAATGGCTTTATTGGATATAAATGCAAGTTTATTATACATACATACAACATAGAACATGTAAAAAATCTATATAAAAAAAACAAGTACATGTAAAGTAGCATTACTTAAAAAAAAACCACAGACACATCAAAAACAAGACGTGTGTTTCCCTTCTCCCTCTACTCTTCCGTCAGCTGCGACGTCAGGCGTATGTGATGACTGCGTACTCAGAGTTGGTGCTCATCTTGCGGCTGACCTCTCTGGGCTGGTGGACATGCAGTCTGTCAGCTGAACGTGAGGCCTGCAGGTGAGACCTGGATTCATCACCCCACCACTGGAGGAGCAGCACAGAAAAACTCATGTAGCATGTTGTTGGGATTAGCAAGACTGGCTCAAGACTTTTTTTGGGGGGGGGGGGCTCCCCTAGTAGGCTCTAACATTATCATTGATACGGAAAATATAACTGGCTGTATTATGTGGTGCGTTCAAAAGTGACAGCACCCCTTTTATTTAAAGAAACCACACAATCATTAGTTATTGCAATCCGCAGATGTGTGAACCAGCATTAAAATCAATGGCAATAATATAACTCTCTTAGTACAATTTAAACAACATATCCATTGAGTGGCCAGTTCATTAGTTACACCTAGCTAACTAAACCAATAATCTAATTCTACACCTCTGCAATAAATCCTACCTTCATGAAGGTTATTATCAGTGTTTGGAGAGGTGTTGATTAGTTTATGGTCCTTTTGTAGGCTAGTTTGTGGTGCTGTTATACTAAGATATTGTTTCTAATAGTTTATTTATACAATCAGTTTTTAAACAAGTAAGTTCCACATAAGAAGTGTTAGAATTGTGATAAGACTAGGCAGAGATAGATTTAGGAGCAGACTCTACATTGCTATGTTTCTTGTTTGGCAGCCCCACGATGACTGCTGCCCACTACGCACAGTAGCTCCTTATTTTCCCTAAGTCTCCAGCTGTCTATAAAGGATAGCCAAGGGACTGCTCATTCATTTAAACTGATATATTCGGTGTATTCATTGTGCCTCCTTGTAAACCAACAGCAATAAACTATAAGAGATCACAATGCATGGGCATTTACCAGCTTTAGATTTATGTACGTGATCTACGGGTGCAGAGTTGCTCATAGAACAGAGGAGAATAAGCTGTCCTAGGAATTTAAGATTCAGTAAGATAAAAGTGACAGACGTATTGACTCTGACTCTCGTTCCTCACCTCTTTCTGATCTCCAGGAGTCAAATAGCCAACCTGAGTGAGCTCTGGTGTACTGACACCTCGGACAGTGATCATTATGTCAGCATATGGAACCTCAGTGTCGCTCTCGTTATCTGGGCCAAAGAAATGATTCAACATATCAATATGTCAGTCTTTGGATTGCAGAAGGTGATACTGTGTCACTTAGAAATCATGTGTGCTGCTGATCCAGAGATCATCTTACCTGGCGTAGGAATCCTCAAAGTCACTCTTTCACTTTGTGTTGACAGTGACCCTGGTGAATGTGACAGGTATCAATGGCAGGACTGTGTTTGAAGACTTAAATTATTGCATTTTATTTTTGATATTTTAAACTGTTTACCCTTCACTGGCAAAGGGACTGCGTGTGGCGGTAGTGGTGAGCTGAAAGAGGAACGTATAAAGAAATTAACGAATAAAGAATTGAGCAAAATATTAGATTTTTTGCACAAATTTACCCAAATAGTCATTTTTAAATTGTACTCACCCTGACCTGGACACAACAGGCTCCCCTAGAATGTGTGACATAATTAACACAATGATATAGACATAAAATATGTTACTTTCTACAGCAAATGTATGTTACTAATGTAATATTTTGTAATTACCTTTATCAGTCCAGTTCTGTCTGTTCCGGTTCAGACACAGGAAAACTGCCAAGGCTGCAAGCACCGTGGCCACAGCAACGGTAACTGCTGCTAAAACCTTAATTCCAGTAAATTCTCCTGTTAACATGGAATCAAAAGTGTTAATTCGGATTGTATTGGATTGCAATGGTGCAACTTTTACTTTTAAATTCCACATACAGATTTACTTAATTATATAAAATACAGTCATACATTATCTACATCAATAAACTACCATCTAAAGTGCCATCTCACCTCCACTTGAATCTTTTGGCTTAGCAGGAAGAGATGCTGAGAAATTAAGAATATAGTCTTCATAAATTAAAGAGATATGTAACTAAATAGGGTGTAATTACAATTGTAAAATATTTTACACCAGACATTTTAATAATATATATTAATAAAATTCAAGGTCCTTACCATTTTCAGTATTTGGGGTAACTATGAGGTTATTGACGCTTGTATTAGCTGGAAAAAAAAGAAGCAAAAAACCCCATTGAAATGAAATCTATGTCACATTTACTTACTTGTTGCTTTTGTTAAAGAATTTCACAAGTCAAGATATATCTTGTATTGATTTCCATATGATAACCTTGAAGTTGCAGTAAAACAATGCGCTCTGTTTTTTGTGGCACTTGCGGGTCATCTGTGTTTTGTGTGTAGCAAGTGTAGTTCTTGAAATCTTCAGTAGACACATTCGACAGATGAAGGGACATTGTGCACAAACTGCTTTTGCTCGAATTCCCGTGACAGCCTGAGTTATCTGATGCTTTACTCCAACAGCCACGGACAAATCCACCGGAGCAATTGTATGTGCAGTTTAATGTTAGAGAGTCCCCCAACGCTACAGCCAAGAAATCCACTGGTATATTCATATCAACACAGCTCACAAAATCTGCAAAAAGAGGACATTTTATTGACTTTACAGAAAAAAAAACATTCTATTACATCAAATATCTAGCACATTTTTATGGATGAGTGCATTCTTGTATTGTATTTAACACACTTAAAAGTGTAGTCCATTGACAAAGAGCAGGCCTAAATATACTTTACCTTGGGTCACCCAAAAAAAGAGCAACGTGAAGTGGACTGAGATCATCATTGTTGTTCTGATTCCTGCTGCCTAAAAGCATGCAATCAAATATCTTGTGCTCACGTAGTTCGGTGATGCTTGCACCTGCAGCAAAATGCTAAAATACCCACACATACAGGAAGTGGTATACAACAGGATTCAGAGCTGTGTGAAAAATAATACATAACTTTACATTTATTGCTCCTGACTTCCTGCAAAGTAAAAAAAAAACATTTTCAAACACAATGATACAGAAGGACTCACTAACATATTGAACCACATTTTACTTAGGTATTAATAATGCAAAGCATAGAATTTGCGCCTGGTTTGACAAAAGACATGATAATGCAGTTTGAACATATCTGCAGATGCACCATTGCAGCTCACTCTCTGCTCGAACAAAGAATGTGGCTGGCATTCATTTTCCACTGGCATTAAATAATTTATTTTCAAATCCTTACGCTTTGAAGACAAAAGGAGTCTTCTGGGATAAAGCTTTCATTGTTAGCGTGCGGATACATCAGATTTTTCATGTCTGTTCCTTATGTTCTTTTCTTTATGACCTTTAAATGAATTACAGAAGTAACATACATAATTGAAGTGATCCAATAACAGAAACAATATCTAGGTTAGCGTTAGCACACACTCATGCATTATGAAAGTGGAAGATAGAGTTACAGAACATCATTGCACATCATTATCAGCCAGGGCATCACATGGGACTCACATTTCGTGCTCCTGTTTCACTTTCAGTGACAGAGGGCCTCTCACTTTCATGTCTTTAAACAATCTGTCCTGTAGGCTCAGACCAAACAGTCTTGAATGAAAATACACAGAAAATGAACCAGTGTGGACTTGATTAGAGATACAGTGATAATGTGCTCATGGAAAGTAATGCACCTGTTCTGTTTTTTAGCTTCTTGGATTTTTCTGCTGCTGACACAATCTGGACTCGCCTCAGGTAAGAGCAATGACTGTAAAAGTTTTTTTTTTTTTTTTTTTTTTTTTTTAACAGTGCATTAAAAAAATTCAGCAAATTTACGACGAAACTAAACCATCTTGACTAGAGAGTGAAACCTATTGACTAATGACATACTTCTACATCCTTCCTGACATTAATCTATGTAATTAAGAATCATCTGCAGGGAGTGCAGACCTCCCCCTCGGTGAAGAGATAGACATTGATCAGTGTCCAGAGGGAAAACACTTCTCCCACCAGCTTTGTTTGGAGTGTCCCGCTGGTCATATGTAAGTCGACAACCATCTTTGAAATTACTGACCTGCGTAACCTTAATGTGTACACTATGAAAATAATTATAATACATTTTATTTTTCATTTTTGTATGTAGCACTTACTTCGGTTTGGCTTATTTGAAGCTATTGTCCTGCACTTGAAATGATTTCACCTATTTGAAGCTGATGTACTTGCAAGATTCTTATTGTTCTGAGTTTGTATCCTCATGATTGTTTGCACTAATTGTAAGTCGCTTTGGACAAAAGCCTCAGCCAAAGGAAGTGCAATGTAATGTAATGTAATTATAAATAATAATCGATGAGACATTAATATAAAGAGACATTATTTCCTGATCCTTTTAAGAAATCCCATGTAAGAATTTGACATAGGATTTAAAAGTGTTTAATCAATAATTAAAAATGTAACTCTTTAATACAGATAATAAATTAATACATTTTTGTTTTACAGTTGTCCTGGCAATATATCTGCACCTCATAGATGTCCAGCAGGAACATTCAACCTCTACACGGGGAAAAGCAGTATCAGTGACTGCAAAGTGAGACAGCTGTGGATAAAAAAAACCACTATCATCATACAACAGACTTTTTTCCTGTCATGTCCCCCTTTGAAAGCCAAAAAAAAAAAAGAAGCACATTTTCCTTGACAGTCTTTCTAGCAATGAGTTTGATTCATAGACCTTTTTCACAACAAACATTTTGACTTGTCATAGCCGGAAAAGCACAGGTGGAACTGATACAATTAATGAGGAACTGCAATACAGCCATTAATGATTAGTTACATCTGTGTTTGACAATTCAAACTGTGTGCTGTGAAAAAGGTATATTAAACTTTAGCTTCGCTTCGCATTTTCTCCCTTTATCATGTACGTTTATACCTGAAATACCTCAAATTCTGTCCTTGATGTCCCAGCTAGCATCGCTGTCATTGTACTGCCTTTACTCATTTCTGGATGTTTGCAGCCTTGTTTTCCAGGTCTGATCAGTTCAGAGGACAGAGTGGACTGCAGGCTGTGCCCTGCAGGTTTCTCATGTGATCCAGCCAATGGGACCCTCTCTTTATGCCCCCCGGGACAACATTCTCCTGAGGGGGTCCTACAGTGTCTGACGTGCCCTGTAGATTCTGTCTGTACCTCTGGATTTCCTTTTATGGTAAGTATTACAGCAGACTATTTCAATTACAAATCCTTCATTTGAAAATGTGCTGTATCTGAGAGAGAAGAATGTCTAGTTTTCCATGATAAATTAGATAATTTTGTCAAAAGTCATATGCTTTTTCTCCTTTCTTCTTTGTTCAACACTTATATGTGCCTTATAGTGTCGACCTGGCAAGGAGCCCAACGTAGATCACACTGTGTGTAATGACTGTCCACCGGGCTTTTATTCCACTGTATGCACTATCCAGTGTCTGCAGTGTCCAGCAGGTAGTACAGTAATACATTAACATTATCTAATCGGCTCTCAATAAAGTGTTTGATTTTAAATGAATCTGTTCATTTCTGTCCTCTGCCTGACATAGGAAGCTATTGTCCTGATAGCGGGATGTCACAGCCGCTCCCCTGTCCTCCTAGTTGGACGTCCACACCTGGGCAGACTTACTGCCGTAGCTGTAATGATACGTCTTTGCTGTGTGGGGGAGCTGTGACCCCCCGCTGGAGCCAGCCAGTCCACAGGTCCAGTCAAACGATCAGCTGTCGACCAGGGACATACAAAGACGTGAGGGAAGAGTTAGCATGTGTGGTCTGTCCAATAGGTTAGTGGTTATCACTGCATACTGACATTTATATTTCAGTTTTCTCTCCTCCTGGAAGAACGTATATATTATAATATATATGTGTACATGTTTCTCCTCGTTTCAGGTCATTACTGTGTGGGAGGTGTAGCTCTACCCTGTCCTGCAGGGACTTATGGCCCTAATGAAGGTCTGCAGAGGCTGAGAGACTGCACAATATGTCCTGCAGGTCGAGTATTGATTGATCGTGGCACGCTTTCTAAATTGTTATTCTCAAAGTTTCATGTCCAAAGACTATCATATGTACAATCATATTAGTATGCATGCCCATAAACTGATATGATAAGATATCCTGTGAAAAAAAACATTCTTATGAACTTGTCTATAAATATTTTTTTCTCTAGGGTTTTACTGTCTGGAAGGCAGCTCACGGAGACCCACCTCCCGTTTCCTGTGCACACAGGGCTATTACTGTGAGGAGGGCACCGTCGCCCCACATGGGTCACCTTGCCCTGCTGGTACAGCGGGAGAGCAACTGGGTCAGACAAGTAGGGCAGCCTGCAAGAGATGCAGAGAAGGACGCTTCTGTCCTGCAGGAAAGTCTTAGCACTAATACACTGACTGGAGCAACAAATACTGAAATACAAAAAAAAGTTTCACATTGCCACTTGAAGAAAGGAGATTGTTAGATTGTATATGTTATTTTGTGTGTGTGTGTGTGTGTGTGTGTGTGTGTGCGTGTGCGTGTGCGTGTGCGTGTGCGTGTGTGCGTGTGTGTGTGTGCGTGCAGGCTCATCTGGTCCTGGCTTGCCCTGTGCTCGGGGGAGATACTGTCCTGCTGGCACCTTGGAAGAAGTGATATGTCCTCAAGGCACCTTCACCCCTCATCAAGGAGCAATAAGTACATTTATATGCTGTATTTTTACAGTTTTATACTCACCGCTTATTAAGTAACATTTTATATTCACAGTCATTATTTCCCTCTGAGTATCAGGCTCTGGCTTGCCATTTATTTATAAGTGAAATTATTATTTGGGAACTGCCCAACAGTCCATCAGCAGCTCAGCTTAATATGGTGCTATAGCCATCTATCATAGCAAACTCAGTGATTATATAAAGATATAAGTGTTGTTTAGTTCCCATGATGAACTGGAATGTATAGACGAGAAATTGCAACAGATGGATCCCAAGGGGCAAAGAGATAAAGCGTCCAATACAGCAATAAAAAAAACAAAAACAACTGTTGACGGCCAGCTGGAGCTGTGACTCCAGTAAAGAAAAGCTAATGGATGACTGTCAAAGGAAATCTAAAAATGTGCTAGATGAGCAGGGCCTATAACATAGGGGTAGAGTGCAAAAACTCCAAATAATATATATAAATCAATCTAATAGACGTCCTAATGAAGTAGACATACAGTGTTTTCTAAACATACAGTACATTCATCTTGGCATCTTGCAACTATTCCCTCCAGGTGTGAAGGACTGTCTCAAATGCCCGGCTGGTTTTTACTGTCCTGAGGGGAGAAGCGACCCTGTGCCCTGTCCACCAGGCTCCTTTAACCCCTTAGAGGGTCAGGATGATGTGGCTGATTGCAGGGAGTGCTATGCAGGGAAGGCCTGCACACAGGTAGCCCTGAGAGCCCCCGATGTGGAATGCATGCAAGGGTAGGTAACCTCTTCAGATTCAAGAAAACATTTTCATTTTTTTGTCTGTTTTATTCTTCAGTGAGACAGTCAACTTGTGGTTGTGATACTGAGTGACTTGAAGGAGTAAAAACATTTCTCTTACAAAGGGATTTTTGTAATATTGCCTGTCTTCTAATTCTGCCTTTATTCGTTCCTCATCATTTTGATGACTTTGCCTGAATCTTGATAGGTTTGTGTGTCCCCCTGGTTCCTCTAAACCCAACGCGCCGACCAATGCCTGCCCACCAGGGACACTGAGCAATCGCACTGACCTCACTGACCGCTCACAGTGTCAGCAGTGCCCAGTGCGATATGCCTGTCTTCGAGGTGTCATTTATCTTTCACACATTTACATGTTCAGATGGTTTAAAAAAAAAAAACGCTGTTTAATATGTATACCTATGTTGTGACATGAGTCAACATATTGTTATAGCATTAAGGATATAATGTACACATTTCTAAGCTTACTCAAAATGATATAACTATTAGGGTATTTAGTTGAAGACATAGCAATATTTGAATGTGTCAGTATCATCTAAACCTACTTAATATCAATACAATCTATAGCTTGCAGTTTGTTTGGAAGTTTTTCCCACCTTGATGCCTATATTATTTATGCTTTATCAGGAACTGGTGGTATCCAGAGACCACCACTCTCCTGCTTTGCAGGGCATTATTGTCCTCCTGGAACTATGTTCCCCACCCAGTACAAGTGTCCTGTGGGGACATGGAGTGGTCACAGTGGATTGGAAGCTGAAAGTGAGTGTCGGCCATGCCCACAGGGTTGGTACTGTTTGGCTGGATCTGGATCTCCGTCAGGTCGATGCAGCTCTGGACACTACTGTCCTGAAGGTAAACATGAGTGTGATGTAAATGATGATATAGGTAGTATTTCAATTAAATTAATACATGTTATTACTGCTATAGTTCAAAAATCTAACTCACAAAATGATCTTTAAAGTTAGTAAAGTAAGACTAAATACAGTTTTCCGTATCAAAATGATTTCATGAAATAATGCATTTGTTTTCTCTTTAAGAGCTGTAATTATGAGTCATTCATGCTGATATAACTCTTTCGATGTTGCATCACCAGGGACTGCATATGGCACCCAGTTTCCTTGTCCTGCGGGCACCTACAGCATCCACATGGGCAACAGATACAGAGAAGATTGCCTAATTTGTCCTGAAGGCTCATTCTGTCAAAAGGGCACCTCCAAACCTTCACCCTGCCCACTGTAAGCAGCCATTGTGTGTTGAATATCAGAAGGAAGATGTGAGAATGATGATAAAGTGGATGATGATATGGAAATAATTTGCTATATGGGGTAAACTTAAGGATTAAGCTGTTGTAATAAGTAACATTTAGTATATCTGTCCTGTCTTTCTCCAGATCCACATTTCGCCATCTGAAAGGAGGTCGGAGGCTGGAGGACTGCTTTGCTTGCCCTGCTGGCTATTTTTGTCCCCACTCAGCCATTGTCAACCCCAGAGTGTGTGGAGCTGGCAGCTACTCTGTAAGGCCCCATCTATAACACAGTCCACTGTGACTGGTCAACTGACAGAACCAGTAGAAACCAGAGCTGCTGTATAAGTCTCCTTCCATCAGCCTGTCTGATAGTCCTATTTTTAGACTAACATTTTACGCCCACAGTGATCATCTTACATTACTCACCATGTATGTACATCTGTAAATGTCAGCAATGGGAGTAGTTAAAGTCAAAACATTTTTTTTTCAAAGTTCATCTTTTGCTTTCAATATTGAAGAGATATCAGTGTGTTATTCCAGCATCTTACAAGTTCGATCCTCTTTTACTTTTTTTTTTTTTCAGTCTGTATTTTGCGCTCTCCCTCCCCCATACTGGTGATATCTTTAACTTCAACTCTTTGAATCTTCCTTCACGTTCTTTTGTGTGTAGGATGAGGGCTCTGCGGAGTGTTCTCCATGCCTGCAGGGCCACTACTGCAGTAATGAGACCACTAGTGAGGAAGCCATGTTAAGCATCATGGTGTGCCCCCCAGGCTTTCTCTGCAATCAGGGTTTGGCCCGAGACCCCCAGCGCTCAGCCACCCTCTGTCCTCGAGGCTTCTACTGCCCTGGAGGAGGCATTGTGAGTCAAACAACGATGCATACAGCAAAGGAATAGATCTTTTTTTTAATATTGGCCTTCTTTTCAAATGTCTGAATCGCTAACTTACCTGCAAATGTGATTTCCCTCATAGGATCCCAACCCCATTCCTTGCCCCAATGGTACCTACAGTGAATCTCCTGGGCTGCGTGATGCCAGCGAGTGTGTCCAGTGTCCGGAGGGGAAGTACTGTTACTCCCAGCAGCCTCAGAAGCAGCCTATTACCAAACCTGTAAGATGCCAAATGAATGACATACAGTATACAGTATTTAAGATGAACAAATATAATAAATTATCCTATTTCAATTTTTTGTACCTAATCCATTTTGGTCAAAGTGATCATACAAAAATAGTCATTGATATAGTCATTTTTTGTTTTAGGTGAAGATGACACACCAACATAAATGACACAATTATTATGTATGCTGTAATATTTCAGACAGGCATGTGTCCTCATGGGCACTATTGCCCTGGAGGGACTGGCTACCCCCACACCTACCCCTGTCAGTCTGGCCAATATAGGAACAACACTCTTGGTCACAGTGGAGAGGCATGTGTTTCATGTCCATCCAGGCATTACTGCGACAGACCGGGAACTCACATGCCCTCAGTCTGCCCTCAGGTAGGAATATACAGCATTTTGACTTTGTAACTGGCCTTTAATTGTGCTTAGCACTGTGCATGTGAAACCACCTCTTTCTCTCTGTCTGTCACGCCGTTGATAGGGCTTTTACTGTCCGGAGGGAATTTCTACTCCGGAACCTTGTCCTGAAGGAACCTACAGCTCACGTTCATCTCTCAGTGACGGGTCTGAGTGCTCCCCGTGTGGTGGAGGACAGTATTGCACCAGTGTGGGACTCTCAGAGCCCTCGGGAAGCTGCAAAGAGCGCTTCTACTGTAGAGAGGGAGCCAAGTCTGCAGTATGAAAATTCTATTTGACTCATTTATTCACTAGAAGTTGCTAGTCTTTAATGCTTTATTCCTGTCTTTATATATTATAGCTCGGCGACACATGTCACATTACGCCAGTTTACACTCTCTAATTTTCAGTTTGGTGATTAAACTCATATTATGAAACATTACGTTGTTATGTATTACATTAAATGACTTGGAATGAGCCTTTTTAGGAATTAAATGACTTCACTACAGTCAATTTTGACTTCTCTTTACATGTATGTACTGTGACTATGTCCAGACTCCTGCGGATGGGCCTACAGGAGGTTTGTGTCCAGCAGGAAGTTACTGCCCTCTAGCTTCGTCCTCTCCCCTACCCTGTCCATCCGGCACCTTCAGCAACAGCACTGGCCTCAGCAGACCTGAGGAGTGTGTCAGCTGTCCTCCCGGGTAATGCTACTCACACTTAGCTACTGTTCCTCCTCATGCTGTGATTATTCAGATATCTCCTTATTTAGAGGACCATGTAAGAAAAGAAACGTCTATTCTTTGTGTCAATATTTTTCTCTCGCTGTCAGTTTCTATTGTTTAGGTTCCAACAACACCTCACCTTCAGGCCCTTGTTTTCCTGGTTTCTACTGTACTGGTGGCTCAGCTTCACCTGTTCAAAATGAAGCAGAGGAGGGTTATTATACCTTGGAGAGGGCAGCGAGGCCACAGCCATGTCCTCTTGGCACCTTTCAGCCAGTAGGAAATAATCCGTACAGAATACTAAGTGCTATTTTACTAGAAGTGTGCTGTTAAAATTAGATAATGATATAAAGTCATATTCAAGGTTATTCCCTTGTCTATAAATCCTCCACAGCGTCGAGGTGCACAGTCATGTGTGGAGTGTCAGAGAGGCAGACTGTGTAACCAGACAGGCTTGTTCCACCCACCACTGTGTCCCACAGGACACTTCTGTCCTCCGGGGTCTTCTGCTGCTCGACCCTGTCCTCCAGTCAGTATTTGTGTGTTATTATGTGTGTGTGTGTACTTCTGCACTGAAGCGTCATGAATTGGATTTAACCCTCATTCAAATTCACATATTGTAAAATGATATCTGTCTGATTATTCAGGGCTATTACTCTGACCAGCCTGGAGGCGACGCTGTGCAGCACTGTCGGCCATGCGAGGCTGGTTGGTTCTGCAGCCGAGCGGGTCTCTCTGACCCTCAGGGTCTCTGTGACCCGGGACACTACTGCACCTCTGGAGCCTCCACTGCCTCCCCGGTAGGATGTAATGAATAACGACCTTGATAGCTTGGCTTCCAGCAGCTTATCCAAGAAAGAACTGATGTTTTTAGTAAGCACTAAATAGTATGAAATTGAAAAATAAATATAGTTACATAATAGCATTTTAAGTATTGGTTTCAAACACTCCCAGAATGTGAGGGTTTTTTTGGCACAGTATAACAAAAAGTAGTAACTCTCATGGCTCTCAGAGGGAATTAATACAATCACCTTATTCTACAAGTATTGAAAGGCATTTAATAGACTAATATTTTTTGATGCCATATTGCCAAATTGTTGTTCAAATTTCTTTTTTGTTCACTCCATGGGTATGTTTCATATGCAGCAAGAAACCAGACTTTAAACACTTTCATATATTTACCATGTTGATCTTTGAATGATGAACGATGATGGTGAAATGTTTGACACTTTGTCTGCCATGTGCTTGTTGTGAGGCAATCCTATATTTTGTTAGCATGTCACAGTATATGAGCCAGAGCGAAGCAGCACAGACAAGGACAAACATGGGGCAATTAAAGAGGTGGAAATGTCTTTATATATTTGAATATTTTTGCTTTCTAAGTTAAACCTGTGTAGTTTATTTGATGGCAGCTATTTATTTCCCACACACTTTGACTGCTTAAGTGTTTCCTGTCATTTTAATATAATTAGGAATTTAGTAACATGTTTAGTTCAGGTTTGAACTGGGCAAATAAATAAGGTTTTCAGCTGTGTTTTTTTGGATAAGCTGCTGATAGTGCGTCGGAAATGAATGACAGCTACCAACTCAACTTGCCAACTGCTTTAACTTTTAAAGCTCTAATTATAAGTGAAAGCCAAAATGATCAAACTTTGTCATATTTTGACGATTACTCCAATATTTCCTGCAGGTGGCCGTGGCCTCTGGAGGTGTATGTTCTGCAGGCTACATCTGTCCACGAGGGACCATGTACCCCCAGCAGCACCCCTGCCCTGTAGGAACCTGGAGCAACATTGTGGGAGCCCAAAACCTGTCCTCCTGCTGGCCCTGCCCTCCAGGACTCTACTGCAACAATACTGGACTCAGCCAGCCCTCAGGAATCTGTGATACAGGTATGGGAATTAATGATCTGATGCAATGAGGAAAAATGCAATTTCAAAACATTGTTTCCTATTTTTAAACTGTTAACAGTTTAATAGAACAGCATTTAATATTTTAACATTTAAGTGTTTTTTATATTTGTCCACTGACCATTCCGCAATATGAGAAGGTGAAGATGTCTGTCCTTTTTTTTCATACTTTAGGTCCATAACTTATTTTATATCTACTGATTTGTAGGGTATTACTGCTCAGGAGGGGCAGTGTCTTCAATGCCCTCAGACGGTGTGACGGGGGACATTTGTCCAATTGGACACTACTGTCCGATGGGCTCAACTTCTCCTGTGCTCTGCCCTGATGGGACGTACTCAAACTTTACAGGTATAGAAAATCATTTTGAGAAAGTGAATGATATAGGAAGTATCACAATTTAAAATATAAAACGCAGGCATTACTTTACTACTTTTGCTGTTTTGGATGAAGGGGCAGAAGAGTGCGATGACTGCCTCTCAGGGACATACTGTCTCTCAGGAGAAGCTGTCCAGTCCTGTCCAGCCGGACACTACTGTCTAGGTGGCAGTGTTGAGGGTATCCTGCCCTGCCCTCCTGGCACATACAGCCCTCAGTTTGGCCTCAGCCAAGTGGAGCAGTGCCTCATTTGTCCAGCAGGTGAGAGTATTGTCACATGCTTTTCTTCATTGCTCTACAAGACACTGGGAAGTCGTTCATTAAGTGTTTAATGAGCTGAATCCGTTTTTTAAGGAGTAAAGTCCTTAGTTTGCTAGATGTGCTGGAACTAATTGATTTAGATAAAATACAATAATAGAATGCTTTATCACATTTAAATAACTAGAGGAGGAATATTATTTTATGATGTGATGAAATGAACAATCAAGACTTTGAGACGGTGCATTTCTTATCGCTACTGTGGTGGTGTTTTCAATGCTTCATGCTGTGTCAACAGGGTTCTACTGTGAGGACTGGGGTCTGTTTGAACCTACGGGACCCTGTCAGGCTGGTTACTACTGCATAGCAGGTACACTACATGTATGATGCCATTGCAGCTGTGACAATGGCAATATAAATTATAATTTGTGATATTGGGCTATATAAATAAACTTGATTTGATTTGAGTAGCATGTATCATTGTAACCTATAAGCCTGCTACTGTACAAAAGATCCAGTGTGCTGCTTAACTGAACTGGACAACTAAACTTATCTTAAATGTGCAACTTCTTAAGGTGTGAACTTTCAGAACCCAGATGGTAACTTCAGCACAGGAGTGGGAGGAGCCTGTCCAAAGGGGAAGTACTGTCCCGAGGGCACCAGTCTCCCACTGCCCTGCCCACCAGGAACCTACTCTGACAGGTTGTTTGACCCACATATCTTTTTTTGGCAAATGTTATTATTATTAGAACAGAAGAGAGGACATACACATGTATACACATACAATCAGCAATTCAGCAGTGAATAGAAGTAATAAAACAAACAATACATGTATAAGGACTGGTCAGTAAACTGTAACAATAATATGACAGCTCCACAAAAAGCACAAATATAAAGTCCTATAATGGATGCAGATGAATGTGCATGCCCAGACATACATACATATGTGTGTACACAGCATAAGACTACACACTATGCTACAAAAAAAAAGGAAAAAGAAAAGTTAACATACCTACTTGCATATTACGCATATATACAGTACATCAATTCATATCTCCAGTGAGGAACATAAAGTGATAGTAGATGCAAATATTACATTTACACATTTGTAAGCACTTAATCCTGTTGTTAGTTACCTATTTAACTATGTGTTTTTGTGTGCATCTGTTGTCATCTGTCATACTCATGTGTGGTTGCAGTCTTCATCTGACAGACACCCTTGGCTGTAGTCCATGTCCAGCGGGTCAATTCTGTGGCACTGCAGGTCTCACTCGTCCATCTGGATCGTGTCAGGCAGGATTTTACTGTCCAGGGGGAGATGTAACAGCTACAGGTAGAATGTCAAAATATTGAGTTTTTTTCTCTTATTCATGAAATGTTCATTTGTTTTGTGCTTGTTGGACAATGTCAACATGATTTATTCCATCGCTCCGTCTCGTCTGCAGGATAAACCGCCTTCAAATATCGACACAATGATTTCACAATTAATTAATCAACAATTTATTATGAATGTAGTTTATACGCGATATGAAATAGTGGAGAGCAGAGCTAATTATGTGTGGAGAGTAATGTTATGAATAAGCATCAGCTAGAAGAAAAACAGATGCTGATAAATGCAGGAAATCTGAATGTGTGAGGGTGTTTTGTTGAACGACTGATTACTGAATTAATCAGTGTTTATCACACGATTCATCACATTAAGGGCTTAGCAGTCATAATCTCAGTAATTTACCACGTCTAATTGTTATTTCCTCTCCAGGCTCAGAAGGAGGTCTTTGCCCAGTAGGTCATTACTGCCCTGAGGGTAGTGCTAGCTCTGTGCCCTGCCCAGCTGGAGCCTACACCATCCTTACAGGCCAGTCAGTGTGTTACCGCTGCCCTGCTGGCTACTACTGTCCAGAAAGGACGGGCAACTTCACCAAGTTCCCCTGTCCCCCTGGCTTCTATTGTCCTGATGGTACACTTACCCAAAACACTAACAGTCATGGCTGCGTTTCCTCATAAATGTATTGACAGTAGTAACATCAAGCAGCTTCTTGTTAAAGATTGTTTCTGCTTTGATAAAGGATTCCCCTCAGCGTTTTCAATACAAGTAAACATGAATAGTATTTAAAACACTGAAATGGCTTGTAGCACTTGTTTGAAATCAAGTTGTATTACATGTGTAGGTACAAGGCATGCCACCCAGTTTCCCTGTCCTCGTGGATACTACAACCCAGAGCCCATGACTCAGAGTCTGGACAGCTGCCTGCCGTGTCCTCCAGGACACTACTGTGAGAAGGAGAGGCTGACCAAAGTGTCTGGAAAATGCAAGGCTGGTCAGTGTCTTTTAAAAATATATATATATTTCTGCCAAAGACTCACAGCCATACAGGTTTCTCAGTGTCAGGACTCTGTCCTCTGTGCCGGCCTTTTTGTCTTTAGGGGTTGCTAAGCCCATCTAAAACAGTCTGGAAGAATTGCACCTAGGGACCTAAGAGTGCACATTAAGTATGGAACATCACATTTCAACACCAGCCACATCAGTCATTATTTTACTTCTCCTCTCTTTACAGTTTTATTGTAGTATTTAAGCAACATCAGCAGCTTTTAGATAATTCCCTGTATTATTTATTTATGTACAAAGGCGCCAAACGGCCTGGCTCCATATGGCAACAGCCTAATGCACACAAGTCTCAGGCAGATAATAGAACAGTGCCTACCAGGCTTGTTTCTCATCAATGACTCGTCTCCAACACCTTGCATTGTATTGCTGTCTTCCCGCTCTGAGGAGCATCTTTTTTTCCCCCTGTGCTGAGAAAGTCATCATGTGATGTGACGTCTAGATTGATTCTACTTTATGTCAGCAGCAGGGTTTGTATATCACAGAGCTCGACAGCAGTCAAAACATCAGTACATCATCCTTATTGTCTCCCACTCTGTCTTTTGCGGCGTCTGTTCCTCTCAGGTTGGTTCTGTGTGTCAGCAGCATGGAACTCCCAGCCTTTTGACCTGGACAATTACACAAACGCCAACTGCCTTTGTCCAGCTACATCTACAGGGGGGCGCTGCCAGGTGGGCTTTTACTGCCCCTTGGGTAGCTCAGAGCCTGTGCCTTGTCCACCTGGAACCTTCTGTAACATCTCAGGTATTTGGACACTGATAATCAAAAAGCAACTCCTGGACACTAGTCACTAGTCCACAGTCAGCATGTCAATGGTCTGGTTCTCCATGTCGGGCACCAGCGAGTGTACGTACTGGTTTTCCTTCCAATCAAACACATGCATCTATTGTCACAAATAAGTTCTCTCTCACAACTTGTAAACAGTGAAACCAAACAGTTTATATTGTAGTGGTTGTTTGTAAAGTATATCTGAATGACAGAGGTCCAAAGCCAAACAAACAAGAGACATTGCTGTTCATGGTCATCACCTGAACCCCAAGGCAGCCTGCAAAAGCTACATTTAACTGTGTCTGACATTTACTGATCCATCATTATAAAACATACATGTATAGAGACTTGTATTGAAAGATATACAGCAATATATTAAACGTGTATTTCAATGCACAGAAATACATGTTGTAGTAAGTAATTATATTGCAAAATATATGAATGTATATTGCCTTGCCCAACAACAATAAATGGTACATTTTACATATACATATATTTAGAATTATATTATAATTATTATTATTATAAATATTATGTATAATCCATAATAATATGTATTTCTGTGTTATTTTGATGTTTGGATTTCTTTTTGGTCAGTACAGCTATTGTTTGTGTGTTCTGTATATATATAAGTTATGACAAATCATAATCAGTCGTGTGATTTTTAAAATGTATTTAGATGATGGCACAGTGTATATATGAAGAGTGAAGAGTAGATAAGACAACTCTTTGATTCTAGACCTTTTGGGGGCACACACAATATTCTGCAGAAGATGATGTCAGTCTAAAGGCAACTTATACATAACATCTTTGGGTATATAATATACACATAACAGTACTTATGTTGCTCAAAAGGTTTGGCTCTACCGATGGGTCCCTGCTTCCCTGGGTATTACTGTGTTGGAGGAGCCACTAAAGCCAGACCAACAGATGGAGAAACAGGCAGCATCTGTCCACCTGGGACATACTGTGGTAAGCCCTGCTTTAGTTCTTTGGAACGGTTGTATTACTAACTTGCCAACAAAGTTTTTAAGCCTAATAGTAAAATAAAGTAAAGTGCTTGTTGAAGTGGGATAGTACATTGGGTCCACAGATTCCTAGCATAATGCTTGATTTTGATATTTATAATTGAGTTTGATAGGAAGACATAATTAAGTATTCATAATATCACCACCATACATTAGCTGTTGCTGTCTGCCACTCAGAATTGAAGAGCAAAAAAAATGAATCCATGTCTATGTTTATGAGAATCTATATGTAATGGGACAATATAGCCTTAAGCAGAAGTAGACTGAGGGCGTTGAGAGAAACTGACACCATCAAATAAGCTATTGGTATGAACTGTGCATCATATACCAAGTCTTATCGTATCTTATTTTGTATTCAAAGGGCAGCTCTTTGGAAATGATTGGAATTGTTTATATAGCATGAAGGCCCCAACCTTGAACTTTGGGGTTTTGATTTGATTCTCCAATGTCTTTCCACAGTCCAAACACATGCAAATTAGGTGAACTAGAGACTCTATAGTAGCTGTAGCTATGACTCAGGTAGACCGTAAAACCTAGATTACCCATGGGTATGCCAGAGTGAGTCATCTTGTGTCTACTTTTGTTAGCCTGTCAATAAACTGTTGACCTGTGTAGGGTGTCTTCATGCTTTCTGCTCATCCTGTTATAGGCTTTTGTGCCCTACGGCCCAGAATAGGTATTGGTATGTAAAGGCAATGAATGAATGGCTAAATCAATGACTTTGTCTCTCTTCAGTCGAGGGCTCAGGAGAGCCGGAGTTGTGTCCAGCTGGCACTTTCTCCTCAGTGCCAAGTCTAACCAGTGAGGCTGGCTGTCAGCCCTGTACCGCGGGTTTCTACTGCAGAGGAGCAGGTCTCAGGGCTCCGACTAGACCATGCAGCCAAGGTCCGTCCATACATTGTGTCGTGATTCATTGGTATTATAACACTTCCATATGTTTTAGGCAGTTGCCTGTTTCATTAAGATATGTGTGTTTGATACGTGCTTTGTTCTGCTCCGACCTCCTTTCCATCCTTGCCCACGTTACTGTGTTGTGTCTTTTGTCACCTAGGCTATTGGTGCCCACCTGGTCAGACTGTGGCTACAGCTCTGCCATGTCCCCCAGGCCACTTCTGCTCACAGGGTAGTACAGCTCCAGAGCCCTGCCCACCAGGAACCTACCAGGACAGAGAGAAACAGGCAGACTGCGCTGTCTGTAAGGAGGGTAGGAGACCACTTTTTATATTCGCAGCAGAAGGATATATTTATTTTCTTTTTTAAACACTGCCGTTTGGCCTTGTGCCATTACTGTTTTACTGAATAGGGTGTAATGATTACAGCTCTCAAGCACCCAGCAAGTGTTTATTTATTGAAGTTGATGGCTTACATGCACCTGTTCAATGTATTATTACATAATAATGACAATATAATAAACTTTATTTATACAGCACCTTTCTAAACAAAGTGACAACGTGCTTGACATGGTTGAAGCAGGAATAAAACTGCACTGTATACTGTACTTTACAAGTTGGTTGAGAGAAGTATTCTATAAATGTGGACATAACTGTTTCATTGTCAATACTGGCAGTGCTAATTTAAAAATATGCATTTCTCTTCTGTCAAGGTTACTACTGTGATTTGAGACTAGCCAATGCCTCTTTTCTGAGGCCTTGCCCTAAAGGACACTACTGCCCTGCAGGTACAGCCCTGCCCAACCAACACCCCTGCCCCATAGGCTCCTTCAACCCAAGACTGCACACAGCCAGCCTCACAGGCTGCATGCCATGTGCTGCTGGACAGTACTGTCCTTCTGTGGGACTTCCAGAGCCGGCAGGTGAGAAAGAGAGAGACCTCTTCTTATTACTCTCTTCTCTTCCTTCATCTTCCTATGCATGTGGTGATGATGATGAAAACACTTGGTGATTATGTCTAAAAAGGAAATTATTTTTGAAATATATTCCCATGTGCATCCATAGTGTGTCACTATATTAAATAGTTTATCTAACAACACATAATATATATAACATAAGAACACAGTTGAAGCTTGTTTGTTGGAATTACAGTAAAATGTTACAAGTAAAGTCTAGACAGACTGTGGATGCACACCAGAACATATGTCTGTGTGTGTGTATATATATATATATATATATATATATATATGTACTTTGACATTTGAGTATATTGCATGAAAGTTCACTGAACCTTAGTTAGTAGCAGATTGCTTTGGATTTACTGTATTTGCCTTGGTTTTGAGATGTGTATATATATATATATATATATATATATATATATCTCAGAGACTGATATTACAAAACTAATTTGGTTCATCCAGTTGTTAAACTCAGAAGTTGTAGTCTTAAGAGTGTACTGTGGAGCTGCTGATATATCTACATTACTGTATGATGATTATATGTTGTGATATTCTTCTACCTATAGGACCATGCAATGCTGGTTATTGGTGCAGAGAGGGAGCATCATCTCCCAGCCCACTGGATGGACTCTCCGGTTCCCTGTGTCCACCTGGTCAATACTGCCCCTCAGGTTACTGGCTTGTCTTCCCTTAATAAGTAATCAGCCAGCAGCTGCTTCAGTGTTGCTATACGGTTGATGCCTGAAATGTATTAAATCGCAGGCGGTCCAGATTTTCCAAATAATGTTTTATGTAATCCAATGCTGATGCAGCTTGTTTTGTTAGCTAATGTAACCAAATGTATACTGCGTGAGGCCAATAACATTCTACCCCATCATATTCAAGGGCTACAATGTTTTATTCATGCTAATTATTATTTGGTGGCCTACAGGAAGTACTGACAACATTTATCTTGTAACTTGTGATACAGTTTTCTTCAAATTCATTTGTACACTTGTTCTCTCTGACTTGGGGCACTGACCCATGCTTTGAAAATACTGCTGTAGGGTAAGCTCCGAATTGCTCAACTCTGCACGCAGCATGGGTGCTTGAGTGTCTCACTTATTCAGCTGCACTTGAATTCTTCTTACAGTGCGTAAAAAAATGGTCACCGTATAGTGTTCGCTAAACCCAATAACTGCATTGTTCTTGACATGTTTTAATAGAGTTTTCGTATTTTTCTGCATATTCCTTAATATGCTTGTGTCTTCTTTGCAGGCACCACAGCTCCTATGGCCTGCCCTGAAGGAAGCTGGTCTAACAGCTCAGGCCTGCGTATCCAGGAGGACTGCCAACCCTGTCGAGGGGGATTTTTCTGCGACTCTGCCGGCCTCACTAAACCTAGTGGGCTCTGCAGTGGGGGGTACATCGGACTCTGATGAACTTAAGAAATAAATATTACTTGTGTCCTTGTTATTGTTTCAGAATTCCTCTTGAAAAAGAGCATTTCATCCTGTTATAGAGTTTTCATGCTCTCATGTTTCTCATGCAGATATTACTGTGTAGAGGGTGCCACTACATCCACCCCTACTGATGGAATTACAGGGGGACCGTGTCCCGAGGGTTACTACTGCCCAGAGGGAACTGTTCAACCTATTCCCTGTGATCCAGGGACATATGTTGCTGTTACACATGCTACTCAGTGTGAGCCCTGTGTGCCAGGCTGGTACTGTGTGTCTGGCTCTCTTTACTTGTGTCCTACAGGTGTGTAGTTTGTTGTTTTGTATGCCCTTAAAACCTTTTAAAAATGACACTTTCAGTTGTATGCTAATTTAATGCAATTATAAATTATGATGCAAAATATTCACTAGAAACCTGAAACGAACAACAATGATCAGTGAACATGCTGATGCAATTAGTCAACAATTTAACTTTTTTTTTCTTTTTGTATTTTTCTTTTTTTTTTTTTTTTTTTACATTTCCTTGTGTTTGCTCTGTGGGCTGCAGGCTTTTACTGCCCTGAAGGAACTGGATTTGACTTGAGAGGCTGTCCAGAGGGATCTTACGGTCCTGACCCCGGCTACTGGTCCGTTTCTCAGTGCAGGCAGTGTGACGGCGGCCATTACTGCTCTTCCAGAAATGGCACAGCTGTCACTGGACAATGTCAGGAAGGACATTACTGCTTACATGGAAACACCTCTCCACATCCTCTCTCACAGGCTGCAGGTAAACAAACATTATTTACAGTATAAAAACATGTACAGTACAGTAAAGTTCGATAATACCACTTTTTTTTTAACTAATAATTGAGAAAATGTAATTGTCAGCCTTATTATTATCTGAGGAAGTGGTTTTCCATCAGTATTCCTATTTTGAGATGGTTGACAAATGGCAGCTTTGTTCTCTGTGTCTCTCACCAGAAGAGGGAGGGCCATGTCCTGCCGGTCATTACTGCCCCCAGGCCACCATACATCCCCTGCCCTGTCCTCGTGGAACATTTTCTAATCACACCAAATTAGTCTCCCAGGTCACTTTGAGTCAATGTTGCACTCACATGTCTCCTTGACAATGATTGAGAGAGTCTTTCTCCTTAAAGTTACAACAGGATGTAGTCTTTTTAGGTAATCGTGAAAAACAACTGCTGTCAATGTGAAAAGAAGCAGAATGAAAAAGAAATCCTAATAATGAGTTGAGTTATAAAAAACATTATTGGATTATTTAAACATTTCATAGGTATATGTTTTAGATGTATTTATTTATATTATTATTTATCTGTTAATTATTTCATGACATGTCTTTTTTGTACGTCATTATTTAATATTGAACACTGTCAGATGTCTATAACACTCAGCTACAGTACACCAGCCCTATACAGTATATACAGAGAAGCACTTACAAGTTTTCTCTGTCTTTTATTGTGACAGAAAATCAATATCTAATCCCAAATCAATGTTGCAAGGAGGCACTCTCTTTCTTTCATTTTCTCACAGCCTCTCTCTCCCTTTACCTTCCTCTCTCTTTGTCTCTTTCATTCCCCCTCTCAGGAGGATTGCCAGCCATGTCTCCCTGGTTACTATTGCGATGCTGCGGGACTCTCAGCACCTCCAGGAGAATGCTGGGAAGGTTTCTTCTGTCTGGGGGGTGCAGATCGCCCTGACCCTCCTTTGAGAGACAGCCGTGGAGGACCGTGCCCTAAAGGTGATCAGATCTCTCTGAATCTAGAGACCTGTATCTCTTTTCTTAAAGAAAAAAAAAAGAAAAAATGAGAGCGAAAACTGTCAAAAGAAAATGCCAGACAGACTAAAAGACAGTAGAAAACACATGGGGATAATGTAATCAGGTTGCTATTGTTTGACAGGAAATGGCAGCAAAAAGCTACACTTATTCATTGTTTAGAGTA
This sequence comes from Bovichtus variegatus, assembly GCA_943593645.1. Classification (NCBI taxonomy): domain Eukaryota; kingdom Metazoa; phylum Chordata; class Actinopteri; order Perciformes; family Bovichtidae; genus Bovichtus; species Bovichtus variegatus. The sequence goes on along the minus strand of CALSCE010009465.1, from coordinate 13,196,328 downwards.
CAAAATAATTGTGTAACTCCCAATTAAGTTGAACATTTGCACAAGCCCAGAGCCAGCTTAGTGAACAGGTAAACACAACCTTCTTTTAAGTTAATAGGGCTGAACATAAGCAGCTGCTTTGTTGACAGTGGAAATTGAACCCTATCCCCTGTGGATCATGCGTGACTCTGTGTGCGCGCTTGAGTGTGTATTTCTTTCTTGCCTTCACACAACCAGGTTATTACTGTTCTGCGGGCTCTGTGGCTCCTAAGCAGTGCCCCGTGGGAACCATCAGTACAGAGGAAGGCAGAGCAAGCTGCAGCGCCTGTCCCCATGGGTAAACTCACTTATTAGCCACACGCAGTCCCTCTGCACCGTAAACATATAGACACGCGCATATAAACATGATGGATTATGAACGAACTGTAACTATTAATACAGTATATGTTTTCAATGTTTACACACATAAATTCTTCCCCTTCCTGCCCTCCATACATATGTAGTATATATATATATATATATATATATATATACATATATATATACACACGCGCAGAGACACACGAGCATATTCATGCTTCATTGACACTACCGGCAGCCAAGAACTAAATTATTCCATCCTTTTTTGTTTTGTCTGGATAGTTTCTATTGTCCTGGCAGTCGTAATGACTCTCTGTCGAAGACTTATGAGTGTCCAGTGGGTCATTACTGCCCGTCCGGGACCTGCTCCAAACACCAGTACCCGTGTCCAGCTGGATCCATCAACCCCCATACTCGGATGGCACTACCCCAGGACTGCTTGCCCTGCCCTCCAGGTCACACACCATTTACTGCTAATGATAATGAGACTCCTTAAAGTTAAGTTGTTGACTCATAGTTTAGGATGACCTTGACGGTCCATGGTAATTAAACACTATATTAACAAAATAAGTAAACTTAAAAAGGCAGCTGTTAATAAAAACTGTAATCAAAAGCAGCAAAAATAGTCACACAAATACTGAAATTTTTAAAACTGGGATTAATACAGTATGCAATGCCTGTTCTACATTTTCTGTTTTGCAGGTTAATTCAGGGTAATTTTCCATTTCACTCTCTTTTTCCCTATCAACCCAGGCTCCTTCTGTTTGTCCCCTGGGAAGGATGTTGCATCAGGCCAGTGTGATGCAGGGTACTACTGCGTATCTGGGGCCTGGTCACCCACACCCGAGGATGGAGGGACGACAGGTGACAGATGTCCTGAAGGTCATTACTGTCCGCAGGGCTCCTCAGCACCACTGCCCTGTCCCATGGGACATTACAGCAACACAACCAGAAACGGTTATCTCTCCGACTGCCTGCCTTGTCCTCCAGGTTGAAACTAATTTATGTTGCATACATTAGTGTTTAATTATGTGCCTTCTATCTGACGGAGGATAAAGCCTCCATTACATAACTTGATTTATCGAGGGATAATCCCTTCACACGATGTGTGCGGCTGCTTAACAGTGTTCTTTTTGTTTTGTAGGTTTCCTGTGTGTCACCAGAGGGCTCTCTTTCCCTTCTCATATCTGTCCAGCCGGCTCATACTGTCTAGGCAAAGAAAACAGCAGTCAGCAGGCCTCTATATCCTGCGCACCTGGACATATGTGTCCACCTGGATCTGATAGACAGGTACCTTGCTTACCAGGGACCTACCAGGATTTACCCAGGCAGGTGAGGAAGATGAGAATGAACTGTCTGCTAATATTCTGATATGTCCTGCAGCCCCAAAGGCAATGTGCACTCACTATATAATAAAATTAGAATAACCCACAGTAACTACACTACTGTCTCACACAGTATATGGCTTGATATACTGGACTGAAAAATATGATTTACTCTAAAACTGGATCTAAAGTTGACTAACTGTTTGAAAGATGGGTTTTTAACTTTGTAAGGGAAGTCATGTCTCTCCTGAAAGCATCTCCAGCATATGTTTGTATTTCATAGTTTAGCTTTTATCATCTTCAACACAAGCATCAAAAGTGTTCATTTCTGTTTTATATTTGTGAACTTCTGTCATTATATTTTCGTATCTAGTCTGTGTGGAAAAAATGATGAGCGTAACATACTTCTCCACAGGCAGAGTGTGTTAAATGTCCAGCAGGATATTACTGTGCTGGCTCAGTGCACGCTGATACGGGGCATGTGTCTGGTACTCCCACTCCCACGCTGTGTCCTAAAGGACACTATTGCCCACCAGGTAGGATACAATAGGTCATCTATTTTAACACATTCTTGACAAATGTATGTGGGACGCAAGTGATGCTTCGGGCTCAGTGAGATTGATTATAAACTAAAATGTCTTGTATTGCATGCAAAAACGTTGTTCAATATTATCCTTATTTTGTGTGTACTTGTGATTAAGTGGGTGTAACAGTAAATGGTTTTCTAATTATGCAAATGGCCATTACAGAGCATAATCAAGATAAGGGTTAGCAAGCCTTCACAAACTGCTCTGTGATGTTTAGTCCTGGACCATCTGTAGATGTTATACACTATTTATCTACAGGAACACAGTCTGGTGTAGCATTCCCTTGCCCAGCTGGTGCCTTCAGCAGGCAGATGGGGTTGTCCAATAAGTCGGGCTGTGCACTCTGCCCTCCAGGGAGATATTGCAGTTCCTCTGGACTGGCTGCTCCCACTGGGGTCTGCTCTTCTGGGTAAAACGGACAAACTGAACACATACTTCATCATGTTCACAGATAGACTATACAAGATGTCCTGCTTCTGTTTAATTCTGTCGCCCATGTCTATAATTAAACCTCACTTATCCGCTGTCTCCCTCTGTCTTTCTCATCTATCACTTCCTACATCCCACATCCCCCGCCCCATCATCTCTGTCTTCACCATCTTGCTGCCCTTAGTTACCTCTGTATCCACGGTTCTGTTTCTGCCCAGCCAGAGGAGGGCCCAACAGGAGGCCGCTGCTCTACAGGGTCCTATTGCCCCCAGGGTACCAGCTATATGATTCCCTGCCCAGCAGGCACATTCAGCTCCATAGACGGTGATAACGCTGAATAATTACACAGATAGACTGTTGCTGACATTTGAACATAATGGGCTGACTTAACTGGAGTTATCTGCACTGTTAGTGTGAATGTTTGTAATTAATGAAATCATTTCCCACCTTACTTCATCAGAAGGCAATTTCTGAAAGCAAGTGAAGTGGAATTATGTCACTTGACACCTAATTCGTGTCATTTTTTATCATTTAGATCAAACATACAAGTTGTGTTTTTGTTGTTCCAGGGGCAGTTTCTATAGAAGTATGTCAGTCCTGTTTACCTGGCCATTACTGCGCTGAGGTTGGACTCTCCTCCCCATCTGGGCCCTGCAACCCAGGCTTCTACTGCAGAGAGGGATCCAGAACGGCCACACCTTGGGGTAACGCCACAGGTGCTGATTCATCTTGCACTTTACGCAGGGTTTATAAATGCATGGCAACATGCACAACTGGTTTTCTTAGAAAATGCTATTTGTAATATAGAAAAACAGAGCAATCTGACACAAGCCTTAAACAAACTGTACTCTGCACCGTTTTATCTCAATGCACTGGTTTTTATTTAATATTTTCATGACCTTTGACTCCACCGTGCTGGAGAGGTCTCCACAGAACATTTACCGGTCTCCACTGCTTTTTCTTAGTAGTATTTCTCGTCCAGAGATTGCAGAAAACGGCTATGGCCTTTTGGTGCACTCACTAACCTAATGAGTAATGACATCCAATAAAGGTCTATTGTCTCAGTTACAGGAGATTCCACATCGCCATCCCCACATCCTGTCAATTCAGCCCTGGGTCAGTTCCATGGTGGTGTGTGTCCTGCAGGCCACTTCTGTCCTAAAGGCAGTGCAAAGCCAAGCCCCTGTCCTCCAGGTAAAGAAAACAACATATCCAGACTGAGCTCTGAAAGAAGTGGAAATTAAGTCTTTATTATGAACATGTGATTAAATATAAGTATATAAATCTCCTGTCATTTCCCTAAATAAGCATTGTGTCTGACCTCTTGCTTTTCATTCCACTGCCCCCCAAGATAGTGCACGGTTCCATAAAGCCCCCAGAGGTACAATAATAATGGCTTAATGTATCCAGAACTTTAAAGATGGTTGTAAAACCTAATGGGAGCCCGATAAAACTGTCGTAATGGTCAGCAAGCTACTTAACCAAGGGAAAAGGCGGAGCCGTATATGGTGCGCATACATGACACTGTTATGTCATGCCATTGCCTTTTTCTCTCAGTGCATTTGTGCGTGTGAGAGAGAGAAAAAAGTCAATAGAGGGGGCTTTATTTTTTACTCGCATGATCATTTATCTCCTCCATATAGGCACTTTCTTGGGGAGGTCTGCAGCTGAGTCGGAGGCTGACTGTGAAGCCTGTTACCCGGGATCTTTCTGCCCGTCGTGGGCTCAGACCTCTGCCGACCTCCTCTGTCCCCCGGGGTGGTTCTGTCCACCAGGGTCAGTGTCTGGACATCAGCCAGGTACATTACACATCATCAGGGGTCAGCTCAGGTTTAACCAGGGCAGTCTTTGCACTTCATCATCTCGTTTTCCTTCTTTTTTTAACGCAATGTCTGATCACATACAGTACGTCTGGTTTCAGTTATGCTCACATGATGAGTTTGGTTGACCAAGCTTTACTTTCCTTACTCCCTGTAAAAGGTCATACTGTGGTGCAACTTTACTTATGAATGATATTGCACATTCTCACTTACTGTTTTACTGCAGAAAAATGGTTGTACTTTGATGTAAGGGAAATCAATTTACAAACATAATATCAGACTGCATGGCAATTAGCAACATGCTCCATATGGCATTCGTCTTGTCCTGTGAAAACCATCTACCTCCAAAATCTCAAGCTTAGAACAACGGCACTCTTTTCAGGTTTGTGACAATGCATTTTCTGATAATGCAGTTGGTTGTTGTTTACTAAGCTTAAGAAGTTGGAGAAGGTACATGTAATCCTTAAGTTTATCTTAATCGCTAAAAATGACCAATATTGGAGATACGTGGTTTTTAATGGACAGCAACTAGGTCCCATCTCTCTTGGTGAGTTTCTACTTGTCACTACTTTTTTTTTTTGTTGATGCAGTCATTTGTCAGTCAATATAACTGACAAGTTAGTTTTCTTTGACACATTTGATAATTTTCTGTTTAACTACGGGCATGTAAGCCTTTAGGACCTACCTTTTGTAGCAGTGATTGTAACTGTAATACATTACTTTAGTCTTTTCCATGAGGTGTTTGCATTGTTTCTGTCTAATCACATCTGTGGATGTGAAGCAGAACTCTTACAAATCATGCTCTGCATGTTATATGGAGGTGCTTATATGCCTCAAATGTGCTCCTACTTTCATATTACATGCACACCTAGAGATTCTTTTAAAGGCCTCCTCGACCCCTTTTTCGCCTTTGATCGAGAAGACGCCTTACTAATTTGAACATGAAATGGCCCAGAACCTATAAAGAATTTTCAACTCGAGTCAGGGCACATGCTGCTGAGCCTGCATTCTCTCCTCTTTGCCTCCCACAGGATTTTCTTGTAGGACGAATACTGCTCAGAGTCAGTCTTCTTCAGTCCTTTTTTGCATTCTAAAGAGAGCATAGCAAAATACAGCAGCCATGCTTTCTTTCATGGGAAATTGGCACCTAAACATATTTAAAAGGATATATATTACATTAGCACAATATTTTACATTCACATTACTTTTAGTTTTCATCGTAAACAAGGAGGGACCAGATGACAGTTTGAACTTTCCCTCTGTCTAATTGTGTTGCAGGATGTCAGTGCCCACCTGGCCATGCGTGCCCACATGGTAATGCTGAGCCGGACATATGTAGCCCTGGCACTTTTCAATCATCACCAGGGCAACCCACTTGTAACAGCTGCCCGCCAGGTAATTAGAAAATAACCCACACGTGCACTCGCATGTATAAAGTGTACACAAAGAAACAAAAGTGGACTGAAGCTTACAAGGACATGCACCACCTTGGCCAGGTTTCTACTGTATGGAGGGTTCATCTGTGCCATCGCCGTGTCCGATGGGCAGTGTCAGTGCATCAGCTGGCAGGACGTCCCCGACTGACTGCTCCCCCTGCCCCTCTGGCTCCTTCTGTAACAACAGTGCTCTGACAGAGCCGTCTGGACCCTGCAGCCCAGGTCTGACAGTCCAGCATGACCATAGGACCATAGGATAATAAAGCTGTAAAAGTGTCTTTTCCTCTCCTGAATTCCTTCACTGTGATAAGCGACAGTTTCCCCTGAATGTTGCAGTGTTGTATAACCGCATTGTCTACCACAGGACATTTTTGTTCCCTGGGGTCGACGGAGCCTTCCCCTGTCTCCCAGCCTTATGGAGACGTTTGTCCGATGGGACACGTCTGTCCTCAGGGTTGTGGGTTGCCCAAACCCTGCTCTGCTGGAAGCTTCCTCCCAGAGGCAGGAGCTTTCTCCCCCACTCAGTGCCATCGTTGCCCCCCAGGGAAATACTGCTTAGGTCCTGGAGGCTCACAGCCCACAGGTGAGAGATTTCACCAGGTTTACCATTAGTCAAGGACAGTTAGTTTTATCGTTGCTCCATGAGTATAGAGGTCAAATTGTGTAAAATCTACATGTCATGATTCACACCACAACTAAGTACAGGTTCAGGTTCTACACCCCTGAATCCCTGCCCAAATCTACACATTTTTATGTGAATTAATAACATAAATAATTAGGTGATAAGCTAAGATCCCATAATATGAGATGGATAATCATTCCATGTTTGTTTTCTAATACCTCCTTGTGTTAGGTTTGTGCTTTGCAGGTTTCTTCTGTTCTGGAGGTGCAGAGAGCCCCACACCTCGAGCCAACTCCCCTTTGTTTGGCTGTCTATGTGATATACTGGAGGTTTATACCACAAAGACAGACGCCGCCCTCTGGATTCACAATCTGCCCTGCTTCAATAACTCCAGTAATTCTGGTAAACTATGGGCTTCTTCAGTTTGTGATAACACAACAAATGCTTCCTTTAAAAGGGCAGTGCATGCTTTCTTCGAGCTATTCAACGAGAGCACAAAGCCTCACGTGTAGTGATAAATGTCCCACAAAGCAGCAGCTTTTTCAGCTTAACCTTTCCCTCAAGTATTCTACAATTAATATTTGCTTTACAGTGTTACATTTAAAAAAGATGTCGTTCCCTTGGCAGTTTAAACAGTTCCATCAGCATTTAGAGCGAGAAGAGAGGCTCCTTCTTGGTTTCCTCTCTGCAAGACAACGATATTAACTTTGACATATTTCATGCTTTATCGACCATGTTCTATTATAGGTAGCGACGCCGGTTGGATTGAAGTGGTAACGCCACCACAGGCACATTCAGACCCTATTGTGAGTCACTCCCTGCCATGTCTCAAGACTCCACATTATGTCTGCTCCACCTACAGAGGAGATATATGCCCTAAGGGTGGGTAAATCCTGACAGTGAACTTAAGCTCGATGTGAAACTTTGTTCATTGCCTCGGGCACACCCACGTTATCTTTCTTGCTCATGACATGGACCTCCCATTTACTGAAATTGCTGTGACATATGACTGATTTCATCTGATCCATCCAGTCTGCGCGGCATATCCCAGCTTTAATACCACTTTATCTTGGTTTTATTGGAACACTCAAATGATGAATTAAATGTTAAATCGGGACAAGTTGGTTTGAAGAATGAATCTTTTTTTCTCATTTTCTTTCCTTTCATGGTTAATTGTATGCATAAGTCAATTACACCCCATCATGAAATGATCTTCCTGATTCAGAAACTCGTTGAAGGCAACACAAGATAAATGCTGATGGTTATTTAAATAGAATGACCCCCCCCCCCCCCCGCACAAGAACCTCTCTCTTCAAGGTTCAAATTCCCCTATATGAAGACCGAAAGCTTAAATGCTGGAGTTGGACTTTCCTCTTGAGGTGCTGCAGATGGTTGGGTGATGGTGCGCATAAAACAACCGTACTGAAATAACAGCTGAGGTCAGACCAACAAGGAATTCTCGCAGCAAAGTAATTACTGCCCCCTGGAATATATATAAAAAAAATCTAGTGGGTCAACTGTTAATAGAGGAAGAAGAAAATAAGAGTGTGCGAATGAAAAGTTCAAGTTTGAGAGAATCTTCTATCTCTAGTGTGTGCTTAAGAGCAGTGATCCTCCTGATTGGACTTTGGATCTTGCTGAAATTGATTTATTACAGTGATACTTTCTGTGACTATTTTTCAGGTTTCTATTGTCCTTTGGGCTCTGCCTACCCCCAGCCCTGTGAGGCTGGCTCTTACTGTAACCAGACCGGTATAGATGCCCCGGCAGGGCCCTGTGCTGCAGGATATCACTGCCCCAAAGGCTCTTTAAACCCCCATGCCACCCCTTGCCCCACAGGGCACTACTGCCCCCCTGGAACTCCTCTTCCTCTGCCCTGTCCTGTTGGAACCATACAAAGTAAGATATTGCGCTTTTTTAATATAGCTGTAATTGTTCAATTCATCTAATGATGTCATACATGTATTTATTCAAAGAAAACTGTGTGCTTAATGTGTTTTCTTTTCCTTGAAAAGAGAGACAATTCATGACAAGTCAGTAATCCCCTGCACTTTTTTGGTCATGAATTAATGATGAATGAGTAATGAGACACAAGACTAAACTGAGAAATACAACACCTAATCCTCTTTGCTGCATGTATTGTCAGTTTTCCCGCTAATGTCCTTACATGAACTGGTCTCTATCTTTGAAGTCTAGTGATGCGGAGTAATATGAAAACTTCCATTAAAGCTTTTTTTTTTTTTTTTATCTCCTTGGGCGCCTATTAATAATTTCAGTCAAAAGTGGTTTAATCGTGTAATTGTATTCTTGTCTCGCGGCGGACAACTGGAATCCTATTAAAATGTGCTGTAGCTCCTTTGTATGGTTATGAATTAGAAACTGATGAGGGAATAGAGATGTGTTTTGCATCAAATTAACATCGTTTTCTATTTAAATGCTTTTTCTCAATTTTGTTTTCAAGTCAACAAACACTGTGTACACATTGATGTATAGATAAAACACAATATAATTCAAAACTTAAGTATATCAATTTATGAATTCATTTCCAATTGTGTGCTATCCATCAGGCTCCTTAGGTGGGTCGACAGTCGAGGCTTGCCAACAGTGTCCTCCAGGTCACTACTGCCACCAGAGAGGAATGGCTGAGCCAAGTGGCCCGTGTGCAGAAGGCTACTACTGTCCTGAGGGACAGAGCTCTGCGAGACCACAACAAAATGTCTGCTCAGTGGGACATTATTGTGAGAAGGTCAGCCATCCAGTATTAGTCTCCCAGCTATTCTGTCATCACTGCTGCATATTGTGTTTGATGAGTCTCAATGAGTCTTCCTCGTCAGCTGTGGTTCTTATTCTGTCATGACAAGTGCATTACTGCGTACTATAATTCAATTGATGCTTTCTTCCTGTGTTTCTTGACCGTCTCAGTCCTCTTCCTCTGTTGTGTCTGTCTCAGTCTCCACTGCTGTGGTTGCACCATGATTATGTCTGATGATGCATGTTATTTTCCAGATATAAAGTCTAATAAAAATCAATCTAATGTTTGCTTCAGGGCAGTGTCAGACAGACTGCTTGCCTTCCAGGCAGCTACCAGCTCAGACAAGGCCAGGGCGTCTGCGAGACGTGCCCTGCTGGCTTCTATTGTCGAGAACAAGGTAAAGCTGATGGGTGGACAAACTGTTGGATTGCAAAGCATTTAGCAGCCGGGAACGTAAATGTTATTAACATTTAGATTAATTCAGAGTACCATATCTGTACATCAGGAATGACTCTTCCACTTCCATGTGAGAAAGGATTTTATTGTCCCAGCGCATCAGCAAATCAACAACCCTGTCCAGAGGGAACCTATGGAAACATGTCAGGACTGGTTGAGGGATGGCTTTGCTCACTGTGTGACCCTGGAGTGTACTGCAAAGGAACAGGTACTTGTTATGTATTTCTCACAAATATCCATCTTGCAGACAGCTGCAGGATACATTTAGTGATGTATTCCAGAAGCAATTAGAGGTAAATGGTTTCATCACCCTCTGTTATTAGGCTGATTAAAAACCTTTCTTGAATTATACTTATTTAAAGGGAGGACTTTCCCAAGTGGGCCATGTGCTGCAGGGTTTGTCTGTGTTGGTGGAGCATCTGAACCTTCACCACGAGACAATCTGACCGGATTCCCATGCCCTCCTGGCTTCTTCTGCTCTGTGAGGACTTCTGTACCCAAACCATGCCCCAAAGGAACATTCAGGTGCATATTGTGAAATATCTCTATATACTTAATAATCTCCCACATACTATCTATAATTATCATAAACCATATTGTGTACAAGACATAATAGGATTTGAACTCTAAAACTGCACCAATACTACAGTATTACAGTACATGGTGACTCTCCATGTACCTAGTAGTCATATTTAAAAATGTGAAGATGTAATCAAATCCACAGACATTGATGATGATTTATGTTCAACTTAATGCTTTTTCAGTATAACATATAACGGTTAGGAAATGGGAGATTTAAAGAGTTATGCTTTGAAATTATTGAAATTAGTGCCATGGACCTTGTGATCTCTGTGATGCAATACTGAGCAACTATTACCTGAAGTACATGAAATATTCTTCTTTTGTTTATTTTCTTTCTTTCCTATTTACCTTGGTTATATGTCACGCTGGTGCCTCCCATCTTGAAAAATAAAGTTCTAATCTTTTTTTTAAACATGAACTCACTTGACTATCATGTTGTTTATAGTTCGTATGCATCTTTTGTCAGTAAGCAGAGCGGGCTTGTGGAGCAGTCTCAGTGTCTTAGCTGCAGTCCTGGCTTCTACTGTTCAGAGACTGGCCTCTCTGCAGTCTCTGGACCCTGCCTGCCAGGTCAGCAATAAGACTATCACCAGTATTGAGTGATGCTAGTGTGGTGCATGATCTTACTTGATATAGAAGTGTAGCTATTCAAACCTTTTGTGTTTCTCCCCAGGTTTCTACTGTCTAGAGGGATCCCAGACAGCTACTCCGATGTCAAGTGTATCTGGAGGTGTTTGTCCAGCAGGCCACTACTGTGCCGAGGGCAGCAGTGTACCCTCACCCTGCCCAGCTGGCTTTTACCAAAATGAGACTGGAGGGAAAGGCAAAGATTACTGCAAAACATGCCCGCTTGGTAAGCAAGAAGTTATACTGTACGAATTGTACAGTCTCTGCAAAACTGACTTGTATTTATATTGTACAAATTCCCTCGCCCTCTCTGAAAATGTCCTCACTATTTAAATGTCTTTGCCAGGCTGGTTCCAGGATGTATCAGGCCAGAAGGAGTGTAATCCCTGTCCTCCTGGGTTTCACTGCCAGTCCCCGAGTCCTAGCCCCACAAGGGGGAGCTCCACTGGAGTCTCCAGCCCTCTGCCCTGCCCAGCTGGCTACATCTGTCCCAGGGAGAGTCAAGACAGTCAGCCTCTTCCCTGCCCGAAAGGCACCTACAGCCCCAACCACGGTCTCACCACCACAGGTAAAAAGCCAGAACAGTTATGAAAGAAGAGAACTAATGCAATTGTATCGCACTGTTGTCTGGCTTTCTTCTTGTTTTGAAAAAAATCATTTGAAGCTTGATTTGTAGAATAAATGACTTGTTGATGTAGAAGTTTTGTGGTGGAACTCCTGAGGGCTTCAGTCACGTTGGATTTTCCTTTTAGACTAGATGAAAAAGGCATTCTGAACAGTCTACAAGGAAAGCAATCTGTTTCAAGCCTCGCAAAACATATGTTTATTTTTTTTTTTTCTTGACATGATCTTCCTTGATTTAGTCTATTTCAAACACATTGCCACCTCCAGCGGTGTGCAACCATGTTAGAGGCATGTTGATGGATCCCACCTGGCAGGTAACTTGTTTTGCTGTTCGTACTGAAGTCAAAGCTGTCAATCTGTGTTTGCAGGTGAGTGCTTAGTGTGTCCAGCGAGTCAGTTTTGTGGGTCCGAAGGTTTGGTTGAACCTTCAGGATCGTGTGCGTCTGGGTTTCTTTGTCTGATGGGTGCCACAGTGCCGAACCCGACTGACAATAGAACTGGATCGCTCTGTCCACCGGGGACTTTCTGCCAACAGGGGCTGAGAGCAGGTAGATGGAATAGAAGACACCTAAAATTAATGTTTCCTTCTCCTGAATTCATTAATTTGAAAGATAATATCCTCTATTTGAATGTGTTATTTCCATTTTTGTGCTCAAGGTGATTGCTGGGCAGGGTTTTATTGCGCCTGGGGTTCTAGCAGAGCAGATAACGCTCTGTGCCCAGCTGGTTTCTTCTGCCCCAGTGGAACGCCAGTCCCCATGCCTTGCCCTGCAGGAACATTTAGCTCAGAAATGGGCAACACACATCAACACAACTGCACCACTTGTACCCCTGGGTACTACTGTCAAGGTGGGAAACATTGATTGCCCCTGAGTTATCTCCCGCAAGAACAAGAGCGTTTTTCTACATTCAACAATCATACAAAGGAGAGGAATCCATACACTGTTCTTTAGAGATTGTAATTCATTTTCCAGAACTAGTCACAATAGATTAGCATGCAGTACAGCCACAGGACATGTTTTAATAAGGGACACAGCTATGTGCAGAATATTTACAAGCCCATATGTTCAATTTTTATTGAAAGCAACAAATGTGCACCTACTTTATGGTGATTGTCCAAAGTCACTCTGGAAAAGACGCCTTTACTGAGGCACAGTATGGACAGTTTATGGAAGTTACGCCTCTCTTTATCTCAGCGAATCTAAATGACAGCTGATTTTACAATGTCAGAGTGTGCATTTCTTTAAATATGCAGCTGTATCTTTTCAAAGTCAAAGACGTTAGACATTCCAAACGTGTGAAATCGCTTTAATTGTATCTGTGTCCTGAGATACCATCTGTGTTCAATTCTTCTTCTTGTTCTGGCTGCAGTTGAAGGTACTGTACAGCCTGCACTGTGTCCCGTTGGATACTACTGCCCTCCAGGACTGACTCTAGGACTGAAGTTCCCTTGCCCACCTGGCACTGTGCAGAGCCAGCTCGGAGCCTCCAATCCAGATGCCTGCCTGCCCTGCCCTGCTGGTGTGGAAAGGATTAGTGTTTTGTCCTACATCATATCCAAACCTTTTAATTCAAAAACAATAATACAAAAATAAATACACTACATGTGCACAGTCAAGAAGTCACTGTGTTTCAAATCTTTATGATGATAAAATACTTTATTCTGTCGGTGTTTCCTGCAGGAATGTTCTGCTCTCAGCCTGGTCTGTCCCAGCCATCAGGAGTCTGTGAGGCAGGATACTTCTGTCCTGTGGGATCAACCAGCCCCAACTCTACTGACTATCAGGTGTTATTCTTGTTCTCTGTTGCCTCGGTTGGTCTGCAACCTCGGAATGTCGGTCAGTAGGTCCTTGTTCCCAGGCGAAGATGCATGATGGTGACCCCATGACCTTTCATATAATGAAACTTTAAAAAAAAAAAGACATCTATATCTCATTAGAAAATTGCCTGAGCACATTAATGCCCCACACACAATTTCACACACATTTCTGCTCCCCATTTTGGTCCATAACTTTCAAGATTCGGTATTGACTTTTGTAATATGATCTTCTATGTTTAATATTGATATCAAATTAATAACACATGCAAATAATCCAGTGCCTCTAAGATTATGATGTTTTGTGTTCATTCATGCACTTTTGTATTTTTCGGATTGATCATTTCAGGCTTGAGAGATCTCAGGGCATTAGTAGACTTTAAGATGCACGCAGTAAACTATGCCATCAAAAGTACACACCTTATTGATTTTGTGATTGTTTTTCCTCCTTTTCTTTAGGGGAATTCTACCAGAAGCCACCTTTGTCCTTCTGGCCACTATTGCCCCTCTGGCACTGGCTATCCACTCCCCTGCCCCACAGGCTCTCTTTCCATCTCCAGAGGACTGAAGGGAGTTGATGGATGCCCACCCTGCCCCCCTGGACTGTTTTGTGACAGGCCTGCAATAGCAGAGCTGTCAGATGCTCTCCCATGTCATGCTGGGTAAATGCGTCTGCTCTTCTTCTTTTTCAGTTCTACATCTTGGGTCAAAGATATCTTGTAGAAACACACAGTTTTATTTTTTTGCTGATAAAAAAACATAATGTGTATTATTCATAAAGTTCAGTTGACTTTTTTCATCTGACCTGTTTTGCTTTGATATAGTTTCTCATCTCTTTTTTTAAAAATGAAAGCTATGTTTCCCAGTCTTTCTCTCCCGCTCTCTGCCCCCCTCGCCTCGTTCCTAGAAATGTACTTTTAGATTTTAGATTTATTTTGTAGGTTTTGAACATGGATTGCACATTGCAACCCACTACACACGTAAATACAAAACCAGACAAATAATTGAGGGCATCAGATGGCTTTTACATGAGAGTCTGTTGAGCCTCAGCAGGAGAGGGAGCAGGTGTCTTCAGCAGGATAAGATCCACACTTGAACCACTTTGATATCCGTTGCATTGGGTGCAGATATTCTCTGCAATTAATACTCAGAGATAAAAGCATTTTAAAGCACCTTTAGCACTGTGGGTCTGCTGCTGTTTATTTCTATTCCGTTTATAAGCTGTAAATAAAAAGATCTAAGAAGAATTTGACTTGGTGGAAGCAGAATTAGAATTGAGTGCAATTTAAAGACATTTTGGCCATTAGTTTTATTGTATCTGACATTAATTGCTGCTAGTTATTAAAGCATATTTATTTTATTCTGGCAATATACAATACGTAGCCCCTGATTATGATTATTTCTGAATAGTTAGAACTTAAGAACAATTTTATAATGTAATGTTAACTGCATTAGCTTTGAATACTGTATTGTGTATTTCAGTACTTGCATTCTTGGGAGTATTTATACTATAGATTACTTACTCTAAGTGGTTAGACGTTCAATCAATTCAATTTGATTAATTAAGCAATGAATGAAGTGATATTTTTGAATGAAATAACTCTTCTGAATGAAAATAATTTTAGTGCCAATGTATGAAATCAGGTCTAAATTCAGTCAAATACAGTCACTGCAAACTGGCATGTTTTCCATTGAAAATCTGCCTCAATGAAGGCAAATTCTCAATACATTTTGGGTCACATCCTGAGGGCTGTCCCCTCACCCGAGAACATTAACTGCCATTGCAAAACTGAAAACTTCTCCAAATTGTAGAAATTAAATGTCCTCTCTGACAGATTGTGATTGGCTGCTTGTGCCAATATTTGTGATATGAAGTTTGTTTTCCTTTACATTTTTGTTTATGCCTACAGGTATGTGTGCCTGGGTGGCATCTCCAGCCCCACGCCATCTGATGGTTACCATGGCTACCTCTGCCCCGCTGGCCATAGCTGTCCTGCTGGCTCAGCAAGCGAGGAGCCCTGTGAGCCTGGCACTTACAATCCTGCCCCCGGAGCAGCCCACTGCATAATATGCCCCAAAGGGACCATGTGTTCCTCCTCAGCAACTCAAGAGCCCTCTATCTGCCCAACTGGTGAGGATAGTGAGAATAAAATTGGAATCTACAGTGTAAATCAGATCACGTACAGCAGCAATAATGTGGTCAAATTTCTAAATCTACAGTAATGATGAACCAATATTTAATAAGTCCTCTCTCCCTAGGTCATTTTTGTCCTGCGGGGACAGCCCTGCCTCAGCTCTGCCCTTTAGGGACTTTCAGCAACCAGACAGGAGCCCTTTCTCTTTCTGTCTGCACACCCTGCCCCTCTGGAGTCTACTGTGGCTTATATGGAGCCTCAACACCACAAGGTTACCAGACACAAAGATATTTGGTGACACATTATTTTGGACCTTTAGAAAAATGTGCACACCCTTAAGACAAACATTGATCGAGTCCTTGTATTTCTTTGTCTAGGTTCTTGTTTGCAGGGTTATTTCTGCCAAGGTGGAGCCATGGAGCCAACACCCCAGAGCTCTGACAACTTCCCCATGAATGGCCCTTGCACGGTGGGCCACTACTGTCCGGCAGGGTGCCTCTCCCCAATTCCATGCCCTCTTGGCAGCATTCGCAACACCATCGGTACCGTTTACACACATCATGAAATGGCTATTTTCCCTGTTAGAGTCACACCATTGTGTGATCAAATGAATGATTTTATATCCATATCATCTCTTTAATTAGGAGCTGGCATTTGCATTTCAAAGAGGTCCTAATGTGATGTGTTGTTATCTGCTTGTCTGATCTGCATCACCGTTGTCATAGGAGGGGTGTCCACGGAGAGCTGCTCTGCCTGTCCTGCTGGTCACTACTGCTCCATCGAGGGTCTGGCCAACCCCAGCGGCCCCTGTGCTGCTGGTTTCTACTGCCCTTTTGACTTCTCTTCAACCACTCCATATGCCTTCCTCTGCCCCAAGGTAAGGGTTATTCATATAGTACATATACAATTGAATTATTTTGATTTTTTCATTATGTTTTTAGGTTGTCCGTCCTTACCATTCTCATGAACGCGACATCTCAGGAATGCCTTGAGGGAATTTTTTTTGAGTTTGACACAAACAGACATGGATGTAAACTGCCTCATGATTGGTTAGCAGAGGCATACCAACGCAAGGCAGTAATTCTAGTTCTCTCTGTATTCTCTCTCTTCCTTGTTGTTAGAGTATCTCCCCTAGGAAATGGATGTCCTGCTGCATTGAATTCCACCCCCTTTGTAATTTCCATCCTCTCCTAGGGACACTACTGTCCAGAGGGCTCTGCCCTGGCCCTGCCTTGTCCTACAGGAGAGTACCAGCCAAACCCAGGCTCAGATAGCTGCATCCCATGCCGACCTGGGTTCTACTGTGAGGAGGCCATAGTGGGAGAGCCATGGCCCTGCCCACCACACTCATTCTGCCCTGCAGGTACTCTAAAAGAAAAAAATGTTGTCTACAGGGGATGGCAACCCATCCCAAACAAAACAAATGCCTCTCAGACTTGTGTTTTCCTGTAAAACAAAACCCAAGCCTTTGTAGTAACTATTGTGTAATAAATCACGCCGTCAGTCAACGCTCTACTGCATCTTTTTTTCAGGCACAATGGTGCCTCAGCCCTGCCCTAATGGGACATACACTCATTCAAACCAGGGAGGGCTACAAGAAGAAAGAGAGTGTTTACCCTGCCCTTCAGGGAGGTTCTGCAGGTATACTGGATGCATCACAGCTCTAGTAATTGTAGTGCACTTGTCCCACATACACATACATCCGGAAATACAATTACTGTACACAGACAGACACACAGTTAGGCACACGCACATCCTGGGCACACACACTCAGACACATGCTCAAAGGCAAACATTCATCTCTGCTCTGATTATACCTACAATTAGCAGAATGCAGGAGTACATCATGTTCAGGAGTCACGGTTCACTGAACAGCCAAATGAACATCTTAATTTGAATGAATATAATGAGGGTAGATAGGGGAGGTGGAAATGTTAGAAACAATGTGATAATCATTCTATTTATCTAATGAAGCGTACATGTTAGTGTCTTCTACATGTTCTTGTGTGTATATGTGTTTTCTGTGTGGTTTTGTGAATACACTAACCCTGTGTATATTTCCTACAGGGCTGGTAGGATCCAGGGTGTGTGTGCTGCAGGCTATCTTTGTGTTTCTGGGAGTGCAGACTTCACCCCTCAAGGACAAATATCTAATTTGACCCAGTGCCAGTGGGGCATGCAGTGTGCTGGACCATGTCCACCAGGTACAATGCACCAATTCTTTAAAAAAACAACACTTACAAACGCTATCAATAATGGATATTTATATTTATAGATGCAGATTTTCATACAGTACTTAAATCTTAGAGTCTCTGACATTTCTTATCAGTTCTTTCAAACTCTGCAACATGGAGAGTTCATTATTTTATCCTTTTAAATATTTAAAATACATATTTACTGCCCGTAAGTATATTTCTCATTCCAGGTAAGGAAACATTTGGTCTCTGCAACTTTCTTACCTTTACTGGATTACGGTGATCTTCTCTATATGAATGCATCTGATCAGTGCCTTAAGAAGTTGGATACCGTATACCATTTGTGCTTTGCGTTTTATTACTGGCTGTGGAAATCGTGTACAGAACTGTAGTCTGTGTTCTGCTGCTAAAAGGCCATCTCTGCATGTTCGCAGACCTTCACATTGGTTGGGTTTTATACATAAATCTTCTCCTTCCTTCTTATCTGTGTACATACATGTGTAAAAAACAAAATCACTATGGCCTGCGCTCACACAATATTACACAGATGTCGGTCCCCAAGGTTACAACAGAACTAGGAAAAAAAGCTTTTGAATACGCTGCCCCTTCTTCCTGGAATAATGTGCGGAAAGAGCTGAAATTGTCAGAGTTAATAACTGTGGAGGAATTTAAGTCCATTTTAAAGGATCGAGAAAATAGGTCTCTTGGTCGATGTGATTGCTTCTGATCTCTAACTGATAAACATTGTGCCTGTTTTACGCTTTTTAACTGTTTAATATTGCACATTAACTGGATATTATGCTCATTCATTTTGTAGTGTGTAACAGTTGTATGTGTCTGTTTGTTTTCATGCTGCGCTCATGGCCAGGTCACTCTTGAAAAAGAGATTTTAATCTCAATGAGGCTTTTACCTGGTTAAATAAATGGATATATATTTTTTTATTACAGGTTTCTTCTGTCCTGAGGGCACAGAGGAGGCTGAGTTGTGTCCTTCAAACACTGTCAGAAGTTCCCCAGGAGGTGCCAGCTTACAGGACTGCTTACCCTGCCCACCTCAGCATTGGTGTAAACCTGGTATGCACTGATTTAGTAATTGTTTTTTTCTAGCTACATTAATCAGGTTTTCAGCGTGAAATGCAGGATCAAATTTTTATTATTAAGAGGGCTTTTTTTTTTGAGTGATGAAAAAGGAAAGGCTGAGTTTGAGACACTGATCAAGAAAATCAAAGCAGGAAGAACATTGTTTAGTTTGGGATCTCTGACAGTAAAAGAAACCAAAAAAAGGTCATTATTTTCTGTGGACTAGATGAGCAGCTTTTAATCTCGATGCTATGGAAGCAGCTTACTGCTTGCTTGTTGTCCTACCAGGTTAATTGAAGTCATTGCGTGTCTCATGTGTAAACTGAGTATAAGTAGATACTAGCAGGATCCTGGGGACTGGGACTCAAGTAAAACCACAGGCTGAGAACTGGAAAGGAGAGCCCTGCCTTGAGAATTCTAACTGAGCCAGGGGCAAGTGCTCGAGTGATCAATAAAGTATTTACATATATTCCTCAACTGATAAGCAAGAGTGTAACAAATGTCATATAAAACCATCTCACCTAGAAAATACCAGAAACCTTCTTCGTAAAAATGCAGCATTTGTTTGCTTGCAGGAGACCCGGTCCTTCATCTGTGTCCTGCTGCTCATTACTGTGATGGTCTGCCTGGCAGTGACTTCAATGGAGGGACAGGGCCCAGGCCATGTCCGCTGTACACCTATCGAGCTTCCCCTGGGGCAGGCAGCAAGGGGGACTGCCTGCCCTGCCCTCCTGGTTCACACTGTAACAGCACAGGTCTGACACACTACTTTGAGCTGACCCTAAAAACCAATTAAAAGGATTAATTCAAATATAACAGATTCCTTACAAATGCAAATGTTACTGATTTTTTATTAAAGGTGATTCGCCCCCATTTTTATTCTACTACATCCTGTGCCTGATGTATTATAAAGTGTAACACACGGCCTACTAGTCCTTTTTCTCTGGCGGGTTTGAATTTACATTTGTAAGACAGATCAAAGAAAAATGCCCTTTCTAGCTTGTATTAATTTCAGCACGTACGTACAGTAATATACCAGTGCCTGAGCCTGTGTCTGAGATAAGAGTGAAGGGGGTATAATGTGAGCAGTCAATTTAAAACCCGAGGCCATAGTAGTGATTGAGTGGTGGGAAAAAACTTTTTCTAATCTCCCTTAAAAATGATTAAAATTGAATTTGTGAAATCATATTGTGACTTTAATACATTACATTTGTCATTTAGCAGACAGTCTTATCAAGAGCAACTTACAGTGAACTAACTACAGAGACTCTGGGTGAAGTGCTTTGCTCAATGGTGGCAACCCCCGGTATTGAACTCGCAACCTTCCGGTGTTCTAGTGGCTGATTCCCAGGTTACGGGATCCCAACCTAATCTCCCTCTGGTTCCTTTTACCCAAATGTTTTCTATTTTGGTTATAGTGTGTGAAGTGATGACTAGGTTTTACAGAAAACTGTTATTTTCCAGGGCTTACAGACTACTCCAACAGTCCCTGCCCACCTGGTTTCTGGTGCAGTGGATCTGGACCCCCCATCCTCTGCCCCGCAGGCACCAAGAGAGCCCTTCCTGGAGCCGCTGCACCCAGCCAGTGTGAACCGTGTGCAGGGGGAACCTTCTGCCCAGACCCTCGGGCTACAGGGAAGCCTAATGTGGACGGGATCCCCTGCAGGGCTGCTTATCAATGTCCCATGGGTAGGGTTATCAACATAGTTTATAATCTTAGCATGGTGTAATAGATCTGTAATAGAGTCTTTTAGTTTAATAAATGCCTTTATCCCTAGTGACAGTAATGAGGTTTTTCAGTAATGAGTTTTTGCTTATAATCTAGGTTCAGTCTCAGAGATGCAGTGCAGAGCTGGTTCATACTGTGGACCTCAGACTGCTGAGCCTCAAGTCTGTCCTGAAGGGTATTTTTGTCCTCAGGGATCTCAATCCTACCACAGCCCCAAACAACTGTGAGTGCATGACAAGTCCAATATCCCGAAACCTGGCACGCAAACACATAATGCACTTTGAATTATGTGTTTTATTTTTATTTCTTAATATGTGTCCTAACTGCCGTGATCGCTCTTCTGTCATCAGCAAACTAAGACATATTCTTAACAACGATTCTTGCAACCAATTTAATACCCCTCTGCTTATGTCACAGAGCATGTCTTAGTCTTAGTATTACTCTTTAGACGGAAATGCTTATTAGTTTTAGTAACATTTTTGTCGTTTTTATCCTTCATAATTTAAGTCCAGCGTTGGTCGACGGAAAAGCATTACATTTTAGTCAACTTTTAGTCAGTACTTTTAGCTAAATGTTGCTCTCTTAATTTTGTCAGCTATTTTTTTTTTATTTAGTCTCAGTCTTAGTCCTGTGTTAAATGTCCTTTTTTAGTAATTGAACATTTTAATCAATCTAGTCTAGTCAAAACCAATCATGTTATCATTTTAGTCAAACTTATTTCACATAACATTTTTATTTGATCACTATCTGAAGAAAAGTCAGGGCATGATAGTAGCACACTTGTCCAGACTAGGGGACTGAGACAAGGACAAAGAAGGACTGAGCCAGTGTTTGGTTTGTCCGTTCTGGGCTACTGTAGAAACATGACATGCAACATGGCGGACGACCTGCTCCCAATGTAGATATGAGGGGCTCATTGTAAGCTAACAAAAACACAACACTTCTTTGTTTCACCTGATTATACACTAATAAAAGCATAGTTATGAATATTATATTCAATCCCCCCCCTAAATCCTTCAGACTGGTATTTAAACTGTTGAAATAATGAAAGCTTAATGGATTTGGACTGATTCTACACACTGTGGGTTAAAGCTTTATAAATAACCTTGTTACCATGCCCCACAGCTGTCCATTTCCCTACTACTGCCCAGCCAACAGCTCTGCCATGAAATCCTGCAAAGGCGGTTTCATGCCTGTCAATACCAGCGGGCCCAGAGGATCGCAGAACAGCTGCTGTAGTGTGTGTGAGGGGGGCACCTATCGTCAGTACCTCTCCGCCATCCCACAATGCCTTCCATGTCCACCAGGATACTTTTGCCCCCCGGGTACTTCATTTACCACCACAAATCATACAGAACTCAATTTATGTGTACAATATTTGTTATTTCATGCCTAACTCCAAGTGTGAATATGTTTGAATCCAACAGGTACAGACTACTACAAGAGTAACCCTTGCCCTCTCGGGTATGTCTGTCCCAAGGGATCCACTCAGTCAATACCCTGCCCCGCTGGTTCCTTTGGTAACCTCCATCATGCTGAGAAAATGAGTAACTGTCACCCGTGTCCAGCTGGCACCTTCAACCACCTGCCTGCTCAGAAGGCCTGCTTTCCCTGTGGAAGCTCCTCCGCCTCACCAGCAGGTTCGATCCTTTCAGATGTGACTACATGATCGTATCCTCTTGATTGTTTGCACTTATTGTAAGTCGCTTTGGACAAAAGCGTCTGCTAAATGAACTATAATGTAACGTAACATAACTCAGATCACAATAAATGTTTTTAATCTGAACAAATAATGTTTATTTAGCAGTTTTTAAGTGAAGTTACCACTTCAAAAGTGCCGTTCATTCATATCTCTGTTGTTCATATTGTTGTGCCCCGTCCCACTTGTTTCCTCAGGTTCTTCTTCGTGTACCTGTATTGGTAGGAATCGTGCGTTCCACCACTCAGACGGTTCATGTTTGTGCAGAACTGGTTTCATCTTCTACAATGCACTTGATTTCAAAAGCTCTACCTCCGACAGTGAATTGGACTGCCAGCCTGAGGTTAGTATCATATAGTGACTATCAATTAGTGTATCAAATGTCCACGGTGTTTCCCCTCTTTGGACAGTTTACCCAAATATATGCACTTCCATCCATTTTTTTTCGTGTGTGTGTATGTCAGGCAAACACACGGTGTGCCACAGGTCAAGTACGTCTGGCAGCATCCAGAGAGTGTGTGTCACCTTCCCTCCACTCCTGTAATATCACCTGTGGACAACATGGAGGAACTCTGGATGTGGAGATGGGCATGTGAATCTCACTTATACTTTTCAATACAACTTTGTTCTTTCAAAAATACCTTTCAAAGTCAATTACTTTTAAGAAAACTGAAATCTTCTAAAGCTAGATAAAAAAAATAACAAATTATTATCTGTAAGTGGTAAATAGCCTGATACGCTGTTTGTTTTTCTGTCTCTTCTCTTATCTGCCTGCTCCTGATGCCCCAGCTGCCAGTGTGAGCGATATGTATCTGCTGAAGAGCTTTGCAACACTTCCTGCCTTTCCAAACTACCTCAGCTCTCTGCCCAGTTCTCGCCAGATGGACAACTGCTGCTCAGTCTCAAAGAAAGAGAACAAATGGTCTGGGCCAGGGTAAGGCAGAGGTGACAGGGACATTGACAAACTGATGATTGGACATACCTTACAAGATAATGGATTTCTTATTTACCTCATACTTACTTTGTAGGAATGAGATGAATTTTTTTGCAAACTGCTGACACCAGATAAAAATAAGCACAAATCTGATATTAGTATTGTACTGATGCAGCCCAAAAACTTTACAGACTTCAGGGGCTAGCAAGGACGGTTAGTTGGCGGAAAGCTTGGCGTAGCATTTATCAGTATCTCAGCCAGTCTGAGTCTTAGCAAGACAACTAGAAAAATGTTGCAGCTGCACATTTGTTGAAATCATTGCCTTATGGCGAAGGAAAAGTGATAAATAACGAACTCTTATCTCCATGCTAGAAAATGCATTTAGCAGTTCAACAAAATAGCCACTTGGTCTCATCATTTTAAGATAGTTTCATCACCTATGAATGTGCATGTTTTGTCATGTCATGGTTTGTTCCTTTTTACAGATATGTAGAGGCCAAAACTCTTTGTCTGTGCAATTTCATAACACAAAAGTCTTTTCTCTAGTACAGGACATTTATCTACACTTTAAACCCTTTTTGTGTTTAAAATGTAACCACTATTCATCATAATCTACATGTTTAGCCATGGAAAACACAATTTGAATGTGTAAAGTACAACTATTAAAAAAGGCATCAATGCACATATACAACAATAGCCTCTTACTCCACCGTGTATATCAGATTTTGTCTGAAAGAAATAGAAAATGTCACAGTCATAAACATAAACAAATCTAAATGTATCCCAGTTTATTTCCTATTGCAGTGTATGTGAATGGCATCAGTTGACAGGAAGTAGTAATGGACCCAAGCTGTTGCAGAGCAATGCACTTCCGTTAAAACGGTCTATACGATATGTACATATACGTAAGTCATGTAGAAAGACAATACGCCATAGTTCTTTATATGTTATTGGTTCTCCAGTATGGTGAAACGTTCAGTGATGTGTCTATGTGCATATGTCTTGTCAGTTTAATGAGAGAGAAGGCTTCTTTTATCTATATCATTGTCATTTTATTTCTTGAATGTATGTATAATGTTGTTGTATAGTGCTGCAGTAGCAGTTCGTATTGATCTCGTTTCTTTTCACGTCCAGACTGTGAGGAATGTTTTAGGACCAGATATCCATGCCAGGAGTATTGGTAAAATCCATTTGATCCAGTTCGACCTTGAAGGGGTGTTTGGTTGGATTCCCACACAGAGGGAGCTCATCAATCAGTTTCTATCAGGTGACTACACTTAACGTGTCATATTGATTCATTTAATTGTTCTAATGTCTTTAATCAAGCCTTTTGATTTCTGTTTCCAGTATCATTTTAAAGGAAAATAGTTGATCATTTAACTTGAGTGTCTCTAAACCCTCATCAGCGATTTATCTCAACTCAGAACCAATAGAGCTCCTAAATACAAGACCCAGAAAGAGGAGAGACGCAGACGATGATGCTGCCAATTTAGCTGTCCTTCCTCGTATCCCCAACCCCATCGCCTGTCTGTCCTCTGGTGACATGCTAATTTTCCATCTCACCATCAACCACGCTGGTACCACATATTTAGTTTTCCTTCATTTTGTTTTGTTTTTTTCATTACAGTGTGATTTATTTTGGTTTTCAACACAGTAATCTTGCTCTAACTTTTGTTATATCCCTAAGAGCGCCGTCTCAGCCACTTCCCAGTGTATCAGAAAGACCACCTGTTTAACAGTAACCCCAGCTGGGACTTTGGTGCCTTCAGACGTCTACAGATACTCATGAAGCAGACAAGCTTCAACTCTACAAGGTAGTATTGAGTCCATACTGCAGGTACAGCCTCAAGTACTGTTTATTTGAAATCCCCGCTACACCACAAACGTCTCTCTGTTCCTCTCCTTTTCTTTAGGTTTGCCCATGTGTTTTCAGAAACGGGGAAGTATGTGTTTGTTGACAGTGCTGTCCCAGAGTGGAGTATGGTAGTGGTGGTCAGTGA
Organism: Bovichtus variegatus; assembly: GCA_943593645.1. Lineage (NCBI taxonomy): Eukaryota > Metazoa > Chordata > Actinopteri > Perciformes > Bovichtidae > Bovichtus > Bovichtus variegatus. Next base: position 13,171,141 of record CALSCE010009465.1, on the reverse strand, counting down.
GGAGGGGACAGAGTGTGACCCTCGGGCCTCCGTCTTCCAGCCCATGACCCCGGCACAGCTGGTCAAGTACGGGATTGTCAAGCAGCACAGACTCAACCTTCTACCTGACTGGGGAGTGATAGCAGGTGTGTATCCTTACTGTTTACTATTAATGTCGACGCAACATTTTATCATACAGGTGCATGGCTGTAATGAGCTAACGCTTGCTATTTTATTATGACACAATGCTAACTGTGTGTAGGGATCCTGAGTCTGCTGCTGGTTGTAGTTGTGGTTTTGACCACCACGGTGCTGGTTCTGAGACCCGGGAAAGTAAAACTGGTCTCCCAGTGGAGGGTTAAGCCAAAGTGGCGCAGCCTTGGGGAGCCCTTCTGTCCAATGGATTGCATTTGCAGTGGAGACAGGTTCGTTAGCTTGTAATCAATACTGATGGTGTGTTTTATCCATGTGTCAGGACACTGATGTTGGAACTAACTATGTACAGTATGTACCCTTGATGAAACATGCTGAAGGTCAACCTCCACTCTGTGTCGTTGTTCTCGTCAACCTCTTTATATAAACTATGTCAAATGAAATAAGACATATAAATGTGTGGCTTTTTGTTTCAGCATAGCTGTCCAAAGTCTAAGTGGCTTCCTAGGTAGTAGGGGTGTAGGAGAGGGGGCAGAAGCTGAGGAGCCCGCTGTTTCAAAAGGAGGTAAGCTCACTGTTTATTACCCTGTGCTGTAGATCAAACTCCTTTCAAAATGAAGTAGATGTAGCGATGTCAGGAAATCATTGTGTTAAATTATATACAATATATACAATGCCAAAATCAGGTTAACAGTATGGATCGTAAAAATATAAACAGAAGTCATCAGTCTAGATGGTCTATGGTTAATCCTATATTCCTGAATCCTGAATTATTTTGTGAATTATATTCCGTTGTATGCTGAAATGGCCACAATTGGATCAGTACAGCTGAGGCTGATGGGAATGTCATTAGTATGCAGATGTGTAGTAACTAATTACTGGACAAATTCAAATCTTGATCGGATTCGTCCTCTGGGACCCATGAATGTCTGTACCAACTGTCATGGCAATCCATCCAATAGACGTTGAATAGGTTTCAGTCTGGACCAAAGTGTTGGACCTACCAAACGGCCGAAAACCCGACATTGCCATTCATAGAGCCATAGTGCCACTAGCATGGCTAAAAGAGGATAGCGTATATGGGACTAACCCTCCCATTTTTGTATTTTCTACATAACTTCAATATCCTGGTCCTTAATCAATTGTTGGAAATATTTGCAGAAAGGTCTTACTAAAAAATCCCTTTGGCATCTCTTTTCAATCAATAGATTTGCCTTTTTTTTTTTTTTCGTGTTTGCTTGTTACTTAAAAGTAGAGTTGGCTTTAATGTTTCTAATTTAGTGATTATTGCATTATTCAGGCAGCTTGATAGGGCGTTTAAACATCCATTGGCCTAGTCATTATGAAAACATCACGCATGAACAGGTAGCAGTTAACAGCCTATTCCACCATTTGATTGAAGATAAAGAAAATAATGGCTAATATCATTCTCTAATTACTTGTTCTGTTATCTGTGGCTCTCAAGTACTTATCACCCATTGCATGTTTAATCCGGACTGTCTAAAAAGCTAGAGAGACTCTTCTGAATTGTTATGGAGCCCAGTCAAATAAGCTTTTTATTTCATGGTGCAGCCGTTCATTAGGAGAGTATCTCATTAGGTCTTTAGAACATGACGAGACTTTTCCCCCGTATGTTTTTAGGAAATGTGTCAGGGTGCTTTGATTTGGAGGAGTTAAATGTGAAGACTCTGTACGACAAACTGGAGGATCAGAACCTGCACATAGCCTCACAGCTGGCCCGGCACCGCAAAGACACACAGGAGTTTTATAGAAACATTTGTCAACAGACTGAAACACTCAAGGTGAGTTTTATCATAGATAGGCATAAAATAATTATTTCAAGAAAGAATGTGCCGTTAGATATGTAATATTCAAGACCTGTGGTCATCTCAAGTGGCACAACACATTCTGTATTTTCTTTCAGAATATCTTTGACAATATGGATCATAAAAAACTGAGTCTTCTTAAGGAACTTATTGTCCATAATGCCATGAGAGATAAACCTAACAGCAGTCCACGAGAGAGAGATACACCAGGTAAAACTGAATGATGATATTGGATTGCAAAATAATGGTCAATGGGCAGAAAAAATCATAAAAAGGAATAGTTTGTCATTTTGGGAAGAACACTTATTTGCTTTCTTGTCGAGAGTTAGATGAGAGACTTTATAACTCTCTCTCTCTAAATTGTTAAAAATGCAAAAAATACGTCACGGTGCAGTAAATACTGGAGAAGCGATTGCTCTCAAATGCAGACAGTTGAAGAGGCAGCAGGATGTATTCAGTGATTTATTGTTGAGATGTGCTTACAGCAGGGGTCTTCAACGTTTTTCAGGCCAAGGACCCCCCAAACTGATGGAGAGATGGAGCAGGGACTCCCTACTATATATATATTGTATAAAATGGTGTTTTATATTAAACTGGGCCTAGTGCCATGTATAAACGTAGCTACCCTGTACATTCAATACTAAGCTATTCAATTAATACACAGGTTCATATATTCATTGTAAAAAATTGTCTAATCAACCAAAAATTTCACGACCCCCCTGCAGTACCTCCGCGGACCCCCTAGGGGTCGTGGACCCCCTGTTGAAGACCTCTGGCTTACAGAGTCCAAATAAAGCAGGAGGTCTGGCAGGCATGTGACAGACAGGCCGGTAACATGCAACTAAACACCTCATGACAAACTATCATGTACAAAGAAACTGGGCCGGTATTTGTAGAGCTGGATCTAGGCAGAAGGAATGGGACGCTGGTGAGTGATTGGGTGTTGCAGGTGAAGAGGAGGGTGGGGAAGGCCAGGCAGAGCAGATGATGCTGTGGGCTAAGCGTGTGGTTTCACGTTGGGTTATGTTTAGATTTACCAAATAAGATACAACATGTTGATTGACCTTTTAGAGGGGCTGGTGGAAGGTCGAATGTTACCCTCAGACAAAGCCAGGCTAGCAGTTTACCCCTGTTTCAAGCCTTTATGCTAAGCTAAGCTAACTGGCTGATGGCAAATAAAGCAAATAAGCATTTCCAAATATATCAGATTATTCCTTTAACAACCATTTTGTGTTTTGAACTTCCGGTAACACTTTATAATAACCATCATTAATAAATAGTACATTTATTGATGAATTTACTGTTGAATGATATGAAATGACATTGAAATGATGATTAATAATGTTTACGAATTATTGGTGATTCTTTCATTTATGTTATTTTATCATTAGTTTGCATAGCTGATAAGAGATTGCACACATTATGACATTTTATGTACTATATTAAGTATATGTTTATGATTACCAAATTATTAGTTAAACATCTATAAACATTACATAGATTACATAGGACCAGACACCAATTATTATCCATTGAACTATATATATAAATAAATGATAGCATTACTATTTATTTAGTAAACATTATTAATTATACGGTCAATGTTTGTTAACAGCAAAACAAACTTTGAACTGAAGTCTTATTAACTGTCAATTTACCATTTATTAATGATTATTATAAAGTGTTACCGGACTTACTTTATATTTAATGGCCCAAAGACTCATATCTACCTGTTTTTCTCTTTAAACTATGTCACATCCTTTATTAAATGTTTTCCTCTAAACTATTTCTTTCTTTACATCCCGATCATCCCAGCGGAGGCCTCTATAGTGTTACTGGGAGCTGTTCTCAGGTCAGTGGATGCTCTCTTATGCAGGCTGACAGGAGAAGCTTGGCAGAACCAGGATTTGCCTGGTCCAGCGTACTGTCACACTGCTCCCCATGATGCCAGGGAATGTGAGCCGCATGCTGGATACACTCAGCCCGGTGACACCAACATGTATTATACACAGGTACCGTAGTGGCATTTGTTGTGTTTGTGGAATATCTTGGAATAATTAAGTGGAGATTAACTTTGTCTTTCAAATTATGTCCATAGTTTTCATCAGCGAATATGACCAAAACGGAGCCAGGTGAGGAACAAATATATGCAAAGGTTTGTTGAATTTTCAAGGGCATCAGGATGTTACGGCACCATGTCAGTGAGATGATTCTGTCTTCCCCAGTCCATCTACAGAGCACAGCTCCTTGTCTAAGTGACCACGACCTGTCAAAGCTCGTCAGCATATCTCCTCTATTCAAGACCCTGCAGGAGATCCAACAGTCTTTACAGAACTGTACCACAGCTGAGTCGAATCAGCATATCCACAATGGTACAGAAACATGATTAAAAAAAGCCTCTAAGAGAAATCAAACATATATAGAATTTAACAGCAAATTATGGTTCATATAAAATGCAGCATTTTCCCATCTATTTTAGCGGCTACAGTTCAATCTGTCCAGGAGAACCACAGTGGGCAACTTATCCCGACTGCCCTGGACAACCTCTCGCCTCAACACTCGGCCGTGTTCCTGTTTGGTTGCCAGGTGATGCAGTTGCTCGCAAACTGCCCCCTGTTCCCCTCTGTGCTTCTGCTACTGGCCAAGTCGATCCCTGTTTCTTCATCTTTCTATAATGAGGCTCTGCTTGCACATTGCTCAAGGGACTTTTATTTTGATGCAACCAATCAAGTCCTTTATCTGTCAGAGGCAAAGCTTCAGCACGTGGGACATTTCATTGCTACTATTCTGCAGTCTATGGCCTACATAGCATCAGGTAATCAAACTGATAGTTATTGAAGAGAGTCCTGAGACCCAGTCACTGTTTGGCAACTGTCATGTAATACAGTACAATAGCCAAAGTATGTAATCCTCTTTGGAAACAATATGTTATTTATTTCTTTTGTTTTTTCATTGAGGATCCAAACCCCAGAACTTTATGAAAGCTCTCCATGAGGCCATTTCAGCTTTAAGCCTTCAGCTGTTCAACATTTCTTTCAAATGGAACCCAGCAGAGGTGAGTAAGCGCTATTTAGGTCTCACACATCATCCTCCTATTGCACGGTTAGGAGCAGATCACTTTTTATGCTTTCTTTTTACAGTCAACATGTGATGCTTCAGAGGGGCACCACAGTGCATTTGTTGAGGAATTTCTCAACATTAGAGTTCCCACTGAAGCGCAGTTCACTGAGCACCTATTAGCTAGCAGGTTGGTAAGAAATATAAAACCTTCATACCAGACTATGGTATGCACTTTTAAAAAAAAAAAAAAAAGCATGTCATTAAATACTTTCTGCTTATTTTCCAATTTAGACTTAAAAAATATAAATATTTCAAGTTAGAGCAGCTCGTCACAAACCTCAAACAGACTTCAACTGAGGACACAGACACAGGTAAGACAAGTGTTGATTTAAAGTAAGACAGAAAGTGAGGTTATACAATATGCAAAGTCAATGACATAAACTATTCACAAGGATGGACAAAATATTGTAAAACAACACATATCTTTATCATAATAAAGGAGTAATTGAATGAACCTTAGCAGTTGTGCAAACACCTTACATTTGACACTATTCATCAGTCACTGCAAAGTAAGTGTGTAAATATGGCAATGGCAACAGATTCTATGGTTTTTAAATAAGGTCATTAAAAAAAACTTGACATTCATGGCATTCATAGTCAATATACCACGATAAAAGATCTGATGTAAAGGTCTTACTAGGTCATTTCTTAAGTGGAGATGGGAATAATGCTTTCAAACTACACTTTTCTGCCGTGGAGCCATTGATCCAGTGTTGTCAGGCTATCTTGTAAAATCCATGAAGTTCCCAGATCCCACAACAATAATGCTTCCATATAAACCAATAAACACGATTAATTATGATTTCAGACCAGTCAGACCTTTTTTCCATTTCTCCCCAGTCACAAAATAAAAAAAAATAAAAAATAGAAATATTCATGGCAGCCCTGGAGAGAAAAAGAGGAAAGTCGATTTTTACCTCCTTCATCAACTAAAGAGCTTTAGTTCCAGAACAATGGTCCAATACCATAGTTCACACAGTTCAGGGCTTTAATGACAGCATGCCAACGAGCACTAAAGCTATTTTGGAGGCAATAGGTGGCTGTGCTTCTGCCCAAATCCTGAAGTCTTGTTTCATTTCTGCAGGTTTACCACCAAAAGGGACACCAATGCAGGTATAACCCAGTTAGAAATCATAAACTATCTTAATTTAGGAGAATAGCCACCGTCCTCGAAGCAACACACGTTACTTCACCATTTCCTCTCACAGATGTCCTGCATAGAGGAAGAAATTGACCGCATGAGTGAGTCGTTCTTGCAGCTGAGCGTGCAGCTACAGAAGAGAGCTCAAATGAGCACATGGCTAAAGGAGAGAGAGAAGAGTGCTGGAAACCTTTCTGCGGTAATTAGCTGGAATATTTCATATTTTATACGTCATTACATAATCCAAAGAATTAATCTGTGTGGTAATTTGCTTTGGGAAGGTTTTGGGGATAATCTCTTAGTATTGTATTGCTCACACATTTCAACATGCTAAGATGTTTTGTTCTATTTTCTCACTATTTATTTATAGAAATCTCACTATTTCTATATATTGCATAGCTCTTCATTAATATAAATTACATATTACATTGATACATTTATTCAATTCAATCATTCAAGCATCCCGCTGATGCTCGTTTCCTCTAATTCAGCCCTGATTAAAGAGAAAAATGCGTGAATATACTGTGTGCCTGCATTTGCATATTTGCATCGTTGCTTGAGACTGCGTATGGCTTAATTTATGTATTTTACCACACATCATCTACAATACTGTGATGTATCTTTTATGCAGGGGGTAACACCAACAAGCATGCCAAGCCTGAGTCGTAATGGAACAATCCTGCTGGAACTGAAGAGACGCTATGTATCACAGCGCCTCATTGAGCTCCAAATCACATTAGGCCAGATCCGACAGAGCCAGCAGCCTGACAGCAAGTCAAAAGACGGGACAAGAAGCAGTACACAAGCAGACAGCAGCACCAATCAGCAGGGGCAGGGGCAGCATTATCCTGGCGTAGATGGCTGCAGTCCCGTTGACGGCCAGCGGCAGGACAGTATTCCAGCGAGCAAAATTCACAGCCAACAAAAAGTAGAGAGCAGAGGTCTTGGTAACTATAAACTGGAGAGTCATATTTCTGACCAGCAGACGAGTGACACTGTCCTAAGCAACAACCCTGACACATTACTGGACTGCCAGATGCTTGAGGGCAGAGATCAGCTGCATCATAGTGTCCCGGGAAAGCATGAGCTAAACAGTCGGATCACAAAAGACGATACAACTAGACATACAGATATTGATGACATGTGGGATCCTAATGATTAGAAACAAGATCTGAATGTAGATCAATGCTGAGAAATGGGTTGTTTTTATTTTCTCACTCTTATTTCTCTTGCCTTTCCGTACATTTGAATGTTCAGCCTTAAATAGATCTGTTATCTATGCAAAGTATAATATTCCGTCTCATTTGTTGAGGAACAAGCTGAGTGACCTCTATCGTAATTTCCACCAATTCAGCTGTGTTCCTTTTTAACTATCCGTGATCCGAAACAGAAATCATTTCCAGCATCGAGCAGTATGACACAATCTGTCGTCCTCTCCAAATAGTTTCTCAGGCAGGATTTAAGACCGGCCTTTCAGACAGGCTCTGCTCATTACCATATTCTTATTAAGACAATAAACTTCAGCTTAATGAACACAAGGAGACACTTGTGCTTCTGTGTTGGTTCCTGCTCACAACAACCTCCCCCTGTAGATGTGACGACCCCTATGCATTCATGAATATTTGATATTTAACTAAAACACTTCTGTCCTTGATTCTGTTGCGCACACATGGAGGGCCTCTAACCTTTCTTTTCTCAAAGCGCTTTTCACTGTGGTGAGCTTTCTCTACGATCAGGTTAACCAAGGGAAACTAAAAGTAGATACGAGACTTGAAATCTTGTTAGAGAACTCTTTGCTGCACAACTGCTGCTGATGTTTTATCTGACGCATAGGGTTCTGGGTCTTATAATAGAAAGTGAGTATTCCTACAGGGGGCTATGAGCCAGTCAGAAGGTCAGATGGAACAAGTCTTCACTTACTATCAGTGTTAGCTTGAAGCTCTGTGCCAAGTCCCCCGGGTTGAATCTAGCATTGCCCTGTAGCTGTGTATGTGTGTGCATATAAGGGGTGGGGTTCAGTGGCTGCCTGAGATTATATGCCTTATCAATTAGATTAGAAGCTATGTGCCACTGATGTAGCCTGTGTGTGTCTGCCTCACGGCCGCGCATGGCTTCTTATAACTGCACGCTGAGCTGCTCTGGAGCCGTGTGTGTGTATATCTTTGTGTGGAGATATGCAGTGGTACAACATTATGCTTGCTCTAGTTGTTTGGATCAACACAAGGGCTATTTTTAGGAAGACTTTGTGTTATGTTTGTGTCATATGTATACGCATATATATACAAGCTTATATATATATATATATATAATTATAAAATATATGAATTGCATACAAAATACCTCACAAGGAATCTGCCACTGTTCAGAAATATTTAATAAATAACAAAATGCGTAACTCTTAAAAGGGGAAAGCTGTTGGGGAATATAAAAGTAGGCTATATGCTTGCATGCATCTGTTTGTTGGCATTTTGTAGTGGAAAGATAGAACAAGGAAAACAAGTTACACACCTCAAAACATTCAGTCAAACCTGAGATCATACATACATACATACATACATACATACATACATACATACATACATACATACATACATACATACATACATACATACATACATACATACATA
>CALSCE010009465.1:13141453-13162285 GCA_943593645.1 Bovichtus variegatus | reverse complement strand
ATACATACATACATACATACATACATACATACATACATACATACATATAGCATTGCATACAACAACTCCCCTTTTAAGGCTTAAGGCTTTTTGTTTGTTATCAAATATTTCTGAGCTGAGGCAGCCTTCTTGTGATATATGTTGTTATTGCAAAACCCAGAGCTGGATGTACAGCTACAGATGAATCAAGTATTAATATAGTAGTAGATATATGTTTAGAGAGATTAGTACACTGACCGAATTCCAGCATTAAGAGGTTTTTTCTAGCAAGCTGCAGAAGATTTACATCTCAATTTCCAACATGCTTCATCCATGAGTGTTTGCTTTAATCATGTTATAATCTTGAAATCCTTCCAAATCCCTAGAAATCTTCTCTCCGCAGTGCAAATTGAGGGGCCATGCATACACACACACACGCACGCGTATACAGTATACATACAGTAGGCTACATGAGCAATCACATGCTCTCGTTAGCCCAATTATTTATACACGGTCAGTGAATCACTCTCTTATGTAAACTGCTGGTTGATGCTGTCCTCTTGTTCTCCTGTTTTTGGAGTTTTTTTACTTTGTGGGGGTAAAATTTACCTCAAAAAGAGCTGGATTCATTACCTGCCGTGAAAGTCCTTAGAGCTGAACACACAGCAACACTTGAAGCGTAGAAACACATTAAATATTCACCTTTTTCTTTGAAAAGCTTTTCTTTTGTTGAAAGTAAGTCAGACAGACTGAATGCCTCTAAAAAGGCTTTGAGGCTTCCTGTTTTCTTCCCCAGCCTGAGGTCTGTCGCTAAGCAGGCCTCCTGTAGTCACCATGGTGCTGCATTACTGTTGCTATGGTTTCCTTATCTGCAGGATGTGGTTCAACCAGGCCTGCCATATTAGTCTTTTCCTCCCAGTGCCAGCCTACTGCTGAAGCTGACAGCAACACAAGAGTGCACTCAGCTGCATTTTTACTGTTCTTTTTACCTTCAAATCTGCTCTAACTACCAAGCATTAGTGCAAAAACCTGTTGATTCACTCTGTCAACAGTTCTCAGCATTTCACAGCTCTAACACAGCGTGTCCTCATATTGATTTTGATGTTTACAGATAGATACAAAGGAATTCAACAGAACAGAAATTGAGGTTTTTTTTCCCGCATATGTGGCATTATAAAAAGAAAATAATGCTGGAATTCTCAAACCCTTTATTTCAATTCTCCTCGGGGGTAATCCTCTCATTACTTTAGATGCAATGGCTCCGAGATTAAATAATGTGATCACATGTGATGGTAAAGTGAGATTATCATCAGCCTTGAGGATGACGTATCACGGGTTTATGTCAACCTATTTTCTCTCCTTTTTTTCCCACTGAGTTGACAAACAACATCAAACATCACAGTAATCCTGTTGTCTTGGTGGGTGTCTCAGAAATATTAGGGATGAAAAAAACAAAAAAAAACGCTGAGATGAAAAGCGACAAAAACATAGAAACAGCGAATATCATTTTTTAAATGTGTGTTTGTATATATTATGGTAATACTGATTGACTTGCATTTTTAAATACTGGATAATCATGACTTCTTATTCAATCAAATTTAGAAGCCGAATTAGCAAAAGGTATATTTTCTTTCCTGTGAACAATCAAAGAGATTACACTGGAATATGTTAACATGTAATCAGTGATATGCAAGAGGTTTTCTTTGTAAAGAAGCAGTCTTTTCACAAGTATTTCAAGTATTTTGATACAGAAGGGAATGCATATTTATTAAAGCAGGTAATAGATCAATATAGATTTTCTCCACAAAAAACTGGGGAATTTAATATTGATATACTTATTAGATGTGCTACAGGTTTATAGAACAGAGACAGGAAAAAGAGCAGAATGTACCTTGTGGTTTCAATCTGTTGGCCTACATACAACTTTACACTTTGTATTCAGCTTGGGTTATCCATTAAATGATTAAAGAAAAGGAAAGGCAATTGTTGCTGGAGCACAGTCGTGTAGCATGGACAAGTTTGTACCCAATATATAGTCAATTATATAGACAGAATATCACAGAAAAGGTCAGGCCCTTTTAAAGCTAAACTCCAGATGATAGAAGATAATTTGAGAAGTGGTTTGTGTTCGGCACAGCATTTTATCAGCTGCAGTGAGCCAAAGAGATAGATCTGTCATGGTCGGTCACACAGGACAACAGGGATTGGCCCCAAATGCAGACAGCTGAGGCAGCAGGAGGATTTAATCGATTTATTGAAGATAAAGCTAACATGCTTCAAGAGTCAGTAGATTCAGCAGGCAGGTGACAAGAACTACATTGTAATGATGGTTAACTGGCCAGGAACAAAGGAGCTGGGCTGGAAACTGATAAGTAATTAAGCAAGTAAAGTTTATTTAGTATAGCACCTTTCATAGAACGAGATCAAAAATCCTCTAGAATAATTAAATAATACCATAAAAACAGTAATCAAAACATAAACAACAGCATCCCTTAAAACATGCATACTTACAAACACTAGACTACATGAGGCGAGGCAAAGGCCGGTTTAAATAAAGGTCTTTCGCTGCTCTTCTTCGCTAGCATTCATGAGTTCAGAACACGAATCCAGGGTAGGAATCCTTGCATGTCTAACACTAGTTTATGTGTGGATACATGCAGATATGCATGCATGTTGTGCACAGTGTATATGCTTTGTAAACCTGCAGCCAGACAGACTATTGTAGACCTGTGGCTACTTTATATCACCGAAACACTTCAATACAGCCAGCACAGTCCTAACACTCGTCCTATTGTCATTTTTAGACTAAGGAGACATTACAAAGACCCGAGTAAGTAAGATTATTGCACGTGGCTACTGATGTGTAACAAATACAATAAAAGACCTCTGCTAGCAGCTGCTAAACAATAGTATATAACACAAGAAAAAGCCAGTTTTGCCATTTTTTTCTTCCTGTTCTTCTTAAGGTTTAATAGCACTCATTTCAATTCGGTTTGCACGTCATAGGACGTTTTCTTTGTTTAGCACCTGCAGTCAAAAGTAAAGCAAATGCATACATGCTTGCATAATGAGTTGTTTAGGCCGACGCAAATGACAATCATATGGTCATCATGCACATTGTAGTGTAGGAGGGAGTGACTCACGCATGCGTATCAAAGCCTCTGCTCAACCAGCGTTAAGTGACTGCTGAAAAACAAAGGCAGCGAGCCGCGGCTGGGAAATGTCATCAGTCATCCTTAATAGAGGAAATAGACTTCAAACTATGGATGGCGTTGTTATTTAAGGAGTGACATAAGAGAACTGTTATCTTTGCTGCTGCTGCTGCTTTGAGGACTCTCGCAACAGTAAGTGACTAAATCGGCTTTTGAGGATCCACAGGTTCCTCCTCTTCCCTTGTTTTCTTTTTTTTTTTTTCTTTTTCTTCTTCTGTGTTTCTGGATGGATCTGGACTGAATGACAGCAGCAGAAGGACCGCTGTGTCGCTTGTAGCCGTCTCGCCTCACGGACTTGTTATTGCGCCCAGCGGAGTGAATAATGAAGTTATTGTTTTCCAGAGAGATGATACGTCGCGAGTCAGCGGGCTATTGGAAGACTCGAAGTCAAATGAGCGCGTCGAGATTTCAGAGCCTCGTTTCTACAACTCGTGTCGTTTGAAATCTTGCCTTTTCTAAGCAGACACTTTGGTTTGGGTGATTTTCGCTCGTGGGGAGGGAAGAGTCACCTGCGCGCTCGTCTGCCGAGGAGAGGCGCTGTCCGTGGTTCTGAAGTCATTTCAACAACTCCTGTTATCTCACTCCTGGCCTCGTTTGAAGACAACTTTACAGTTAGAGGGGACGCTGTCCTCCAGCAGCTCCAGAAAGAGCTTAATATGGTAACTCAAACCAGAGTTCATCTGCAAACGTTGGCACTTTTGATTTGTGTTGGTAAGTATAACTGTTCAACGTGCTCAAATCACTTGTTTGATTGTGAATGTGGAATGTTTTATTGCATCAGACGTTCGCTTACATAGATGCGTAGATGAGTAATCCCTGACCTGTAAATGGTTGGTGAACCCTCCAACTGGCCGTGGACTCGAAACCCACTTTCAGAGCAGTCCCACTGACATGTGCACAACATCTAAGCGACATCATTCGATCCATTCAACAGAGGACACAGGGGTTATGCTTGTTCTCCTTTTTTCTTTGTCCTTTCTCTAGTTGCCTCCCCATCTGTGTTGCTGTTTCTCTGCCCGCTTTCTGTGTGTTTGTATGAGCCCTCATTTAAGAAAAACATGGAGATGGAATCGATGTTGTCACTGTCTGCCCAGGGGGGCTTTGGGTTATGTAAGAGCACGGGACTCAACAGGGCAACAGTCACACACACAGACATCCATGTGGAGAGCTCAATCAGAGAACTGCCTCACGTCACTTCACAACAAATGTTTGTGTTTTTAGTCGCCTCAATTCTTTCCCTCCATGTTAACATCCACTTCCTGCCTTCCTAATTATTCCATCTCCTGTCATGCATGTATTCACCAATCAATTATTTGTTCTCTCTGCTTGCCCACAACACTTTGCTGTCCTCCTCCTACACTGCCCAGAGTTCTTGCATCCAATACTCCCTCCCTCCATTTACTCCTTCTGCCAGCTAACACTAATGGGCAGAGGCCATCATTAGTGTTTACTGGCATGGATGATCTTGGATTTTCTATCAGTAGTGGGACTAAAGTATCTCCAGTGCTCACAGAACTGTATAATTGAATGTGTGTCTTTTTAACGCTTACTGAGTTTTGCGTCTGGCTCAAGGTCGGATTCGATGTAACTGCAGAGGGCAAGAGCCGATAATCTCAAGAAAACAACACTGGGCCATGAGTTTATTGCCTGTCACACACATTAAATAAAGCCAATGTCACTGACCATTGACAATTTGTTGTACACCAAAAAAACATGTAATCCTACTGTAGAATGTGTACATGAAGACTTATAGCTGCGTCATTAAGCACCTTTACTTTGAAAAGCTCTTATATTTACAATGTGCCCACTCTGAAGAAACCTGTTTGGTTTAATGGGTAATGAAAATCTCTCTAAAACTCAAAAAGACTACTACAGCAATATTGTTTAGATTTTTCCATCTAAACTAAACATAATTGTTAAAGCGTTCCTTCCAAACATGTTTAAAGGAATTTTAAAACCCTTTGATTAGTGTCTCATATGGTTTAATGTAATGGCATGTATTGCTTTCCCCTCATTTAGAAATCCCAAAGCTCTGAATATGAAAATATTGTATTCATTTCAAAAGTTTCCTACTTCAGTGAAAAGTGTTCAACTCTGCGAATACATGATTCTGCACAGTAAAGGTGAAACATGAAGTAACAATAAGTAAAACAGTGAAGGGGCACTTTAAACATTTTGACTGTGTAACATTTCCATTCCCCTCCAGTCCACCTGAGCCGGCCAGTATGTGTCGAGGTCCCGTCGGAGACTGCCGCAGTCCTGGGGAGATCCATGAAGTTGTCCTGCATCTCCTGTTTGAAGAGGGATGAGATCAAATCAAAGACACGGGTGGATTGGTACTACATGCCAAAAAAAGAAAAAGACATCCCACCTGAGAAAACTCATGTACGTCACTGCTACATTATTGTGTATGATATGACACGTTGTATGTCGTATGTTCTAGTAGAAGTACTATATATTTTATGCATGCCTGCTTGTCGTTCCTCTCTCCTAGATATACAAGTATGATGTTGACTGTCCAGTTGAATCGGACGGTCCATTTAAGGGCCGTCTGACCTGGAATGGGAGCCAGGACTTGCAAGATCTCTCAATTAGAATCAACAACGTCACCTTTAACGACAGTGGCGTCTATGAGTGCCACGTATATCGCGAGTTTGAATTTGACTTCTTCACTCCCTCGATCTCCATCACCAAGGACATCAAGTTGAGGGTGAAAGCAAAAGGTGCCGATAATAGTTTCCCATTTTTTCCATGTTATTCTGCCCTGTTCTGTGCTCAGGTTTAGACCAATGCTTGCTTACAATTTCAGTACAGTTCAGCTGTGATTCTGTGTTGAGACATATCAGTTTAGCAGGGCAATTCCAGAGCTGCACATGAGGTTATTCAGACCTCAGACTTGTGTTTGCCATTAAGTGTTTCTCAGTCAGTGGCGGGCCCCTGTGGGGTTACTAAAAATACACATTGGTCCCAAGAGATGTACAACTCAAATCTGACACTTAAGTTGTGTCGTTTTTTTGAAAGCTTTTTCCCCAATCTATCAAATCTGTTACATCACAAATTAATCTTATTTCCACATTTTTATATAAGAAATGCAAGGAACACATTTACAGCCCTCAAGTGAATGTATAATTATTATACATATATATACTTATATTGGCCCTTAAAATAAACATAAACCAGTACTGGTCCAGCAGTGTCTCAACAGGCGTGGTTGTACTGGAAAATATCTCAAATCTCTAACTTTGTGCAATTAATTTTTCTTGCATGCTCTCCAACATCATCAGAACTGAGTTATGTTAACCAAAAGTCTCAGAACTTAGATACG
This sequence comes from Bovichtus variegatus, assembly GCA_943593645.1. Classification (NCBI taxonomy): domain Eukaryota; kingdom Metazoa; phylum Chordata; class Actinopteri; order Perciformes; family Bovichtidae; genus Bovichtus; species Bovichtus variegatus. Next base: position 13,155,769 of record CALSCE010009465.1, on the reverse strand, counting down.
TTTAATAAAGTTTGCATTGCAGATGCAGGACAGTATAACTGATTATTTACAGCATTATTGCACATGCTAATGGCCCAGCTTTTACGTTAAAGACGATGATGATGTTGATGATGATGATGATGATGATACAGCTGCCCACAGTATATGCTGGAGAGGTTCAGCTCAGGCGTGTGAAACAGAAGTGTACTGAGTGTTCCCTTTGTGCTCTACATGCCCCTCCTTCAATGTTACATAGTGTTTGTCTGACCGCATTAAGTGGGTTTCACATTTTATTATATATTTCCAACTCGTTGTTTTCACTAAGTGATGCATCAATGTGAGGGCACTCTGCCACTAACAACACCACTTTCCTTCTCTCCCCTTTGTTGCCACTGTACTAAAGAGGAATACTTGTTTTGTCTGCCTTCATTGTTCATCAAAGCTTTCTTCTGTTGTCAGTGAAGGGGTTAATTCAAACCAACCACTTTGCTATCTATAATAAGGGGTAATGTATTCTGCTTCCCGAATGCTTGGCTTGCTGAATGTGTCGTTTTCCACCTTGATCGAATATACACTACAACATGTATATTTGGAATTACTTTTTGTTTTAAAAATCTTTAATTTAAAATGAGTTATATCTGCTTGCACGTGGTATATAGTTCACTATCAGAGGCATTTAAAGATAGGCCAGGCTAGTTATCCCAGTGTTTGGTTTCAACCTTGAAAAAGAAGGGTGGAATTGGATGTGATTATCCTCCGAAGTGCAACTTCCCAAACTATACTACAGTTTAATCTTTCATACATATTTAAAAGCCTCTACTTCACATCTCATACAACTGTGGGACCAGATTTCACAAAGCTGCAGCCAGTGTACTCTACATTAAAGCTAAGGGAATCGTGTTACGAGAACGATGTCCATAATAGTAGAATGGATTAGTTTACGGAAAACGTATCAGTGCTTTCCCATCTACATTACACCGTAAGGGATTATATTACACTAATAGCCTCTATTTGCAAAGACTGCAGAATCAAATCAGTGAAAGCTTTAAACTGGCTGGTCAGCAGGCTTTCTGGAATTTGGTTCACACTCACTGGCACAGTGGTTCACAGTGGCTCATGATGATCCAGAAATTAAAGATATTGAAGGATAGGTTCACATTTTTTTTCAAGTCACATGCACATATGTGCATCGAAACAGTTTTTGATTTCAATAATCATTCCTCCTGTTCACACCAGCCAATGAAATATCCCTCTATAACGGGTTTCCGATGTAAGTCACACAGTCTTCATAAGGGCATATGAGCATTGTTCTAAGACAGAATTGAAATAATGTGAACATATCTCCTTAAATACAATGTAATTATATAACTTATTGCATCTTAATGTAATAAGTCTTTTGTATACATAACACCATAATACGACATTAAATATGAGATTTGTAATGCACTGAGAACCACTCTGACTTTACAGATCCATCTAATTTCATATCTAAAGGTACCCTGTGGAGTTTTGACCACTAGCAGCACTATGGAGCAATGTTTTTTATGAGTGGGTCCCTGTTTTGTTTGTATTGTGCACGTGCATAAGGACACACACTCACCCTGGTGTTGGTTTCATGCCATTCTACTGACTGACAGTCGGTGGCACCGACACATGTAGCAACAACAGCAGCAAAAGAAGGGACGCTTGCAAGCAAACATGGATGGAAACAACGCACGATTTAAAACATTTCAAAAAATTGGCACTGCAAATGTTTTGTTTTAAGGAGGGATTTCGACACAACACATCTGGTAGACCTTAAGGATACACAGAATGCATTATGGTAAGAAACGCTGAATTGAAACATCACTTTTATTTGTTTACCAGAAAACTCCACAGGGCAGCTATAACTCCCTAAAGGCTCTACTATCATTGTACTATAGGTATGGTCCTAATGTTCTGTATGCAACATAGTTTTTCTTCGAAAAGGATGCGCACCAGAAAACATGACCTTGCTTTGCTCAAAGTTCAGATGCAAAGTAAGGTCTAGTGCACATATTGAGTTGGACTTGGAATAAAAGTAAACTGTTACCATAGAAATATTTCCTTCTCTTTTATGTCTGACAGTTGATTGTGGGTCAGCAGTGTTGAACATAGATGAACAAGCTAAACCAGTGAATAAATAAGTGTCCCCTGCTATATTCAACACAAAGACATTCATAAGAAGGATGCATACTGAATAATGCATCTTCCTTGCTATTGTTTGTGCTCCACAGCCACTAGAGACAACGCGGCGATCTACTCTGAAGTCATGATGTATGTGCTGCTGGTATTCTTGACCTGCTGGCTGCTGGTAGAGATGGTCTATTGTTACAGGAAGATCTCCAAGTCTGATGAGCAGGCACAGGACACAGCGTGAGTCTCACACAGACACGACTGTAAACGTATGCAAACGCAGTAAAGCTGCTTTCAGGGGTACGGCTGAAAGCAGCTAATTGAAACACTGTGTGTCCTGAAAACAAACCTATTGTCAAAATGTCAAGATACATGTCTATACTAAGCTATTATTGTCTATGACTCACAACACAGCAGTGCAGTGCATCAATTTATATTATGAGTCACCAAGACACTGTGTGCCAAATAAGTGTCACCTGCGTATAACTGGGTGTCTGGTTATTATGTAATAGTGATTTAGAAACATATCGAAAAGAGTAATTTGGGAAGCAATCACGAGGCAGAGGCTGCAGGACAGAGAGGAAGGGAAAGAGTCAGACAGACAGACAGACAGAAAGACAGAGAGTTAATTGAGTCTACACTGCATCCGTTTATAACCCTTCTGCAACAGTAATCTGTCTTTTCACTTCGACTACCTGACAGGCCTGAATAATTCTGAGCACTGCTGACTGCTGTTTCTTTTCTTAACAACGTTTTTACATCAGTGGTGGATTTGCAGCTCCATCAGAAACCCACTTTCTGTGTCACCTTGAATGAACTGACAGAGACCCGAAGGCGCCTGTATAGTCAGCTCCCACCGGATTGCCATAGTGTTGACAAGTTCAGTCAATCCAGTTTGACAACTTTTAAACAGGCAATTTATGTCCCGAACAGAACAATCAAGAGCACATGTGCTGATGCGGTTATTATGGCTTTGCAGACAATTAATCCTGACTCCTGCAGTGACACATAGAACCCCGAAAACATAATAACAGCAACATAATAGAAAAAACATGTAAATTAGCACTTTATTTTTTACTGCTCCGTTATATAATCATTTCCTACAAAGTTTCCTGGGAAGAACTGTTTACTTAGGTATTAATTCTGGGAGGAATAGCAATTTCCTTGAAAGAAAAGCTGCATTTTTACATTATTTGCTGAAATGAGTAGTTGATTAATCAATCAGTTGTTCAACAGAAAATGAATTGCCCACTATTTGGATAGTTTGAATCAAATATGGTAGTTAATAACTATGTATTTTCAAGTTTTTGATCGTTGATCAGCCAAAATAAGCGATTTAAAGATGCCCCCATGGGATCTGGAAAATTGTGATTAGCATTTTTCTGTATCTTCTGACATTTTATAGACTAAGCGATTGATCAAGAAAATGATCAGTAAATTAATAAATAATAATAATAATAATAATGGTTAGTTGCAGCCCAAATTAACACCTGGCTCAATTAAAACTAAACAATGAACTGAACCAGCTATTCTTGCAGACTATTTTACTGTCTTTTTCAGGGATTGTGCATTATGCATAGTCCCAGTAATATGTTAAATAACTACATTATTAGAATTCAGCAAGCAACATCAAATATATACTTACAAACTGAAGTAAAGCCTAATAAAATCAATTAGGTCCTTTTTAAAAAGGTTAATTAAAGCTTTGCACCTTTAGAGGCACATTTCAACCATGAGGCAGCTGAAGGCTAATGTTCTTTTTAAGTACAAAATCATCCCTCAGCACTTATTGATCCATGGACATATTAGGGGTGCACATTCATTTAAGCATCAAATGATCAAATGTGCGTGACTCTGTAAAATTCCTCAGTTCCTGTTCCAGTTGAAAGAGTTAATGGGATATGACCTCCTCACAGCCATTATTGACCTGTATGACAACACATCCCACAGTGAGAGGCTACACCCACTCAAAGAGGCCTGTTTGTGGTCGGCTTCTCAGCTACCGGTGCTTAATGGATATGTACCATAGCCAGAACCTTTTTAGGTTACATTTTGCGATGCATTACTGGCTCAGATCATATTAGTCATGTTACCTAGGAAAAACATGGAGAAGCAAAGGTGATGATATGTCAAAGAGATACAAAATGAGGCTGTTTCAAATGTGCTGACAGTCACCAAATGTTTCCACTGTTGTGACATTTGCTTCCTCTACAAAGTTTATGTGCTGCTCTATTGAATTGGGTGAATATTTGGTGAAGGTATTGTAGTTTTTAACAATGTGAAAGCTTACTGTTAAATACTTTATGAGGGTGTCATGTCTTCCTGTATAACAGCTCCCACTGCTCTCATTGCAGTGATGGTTTTTATTTAAAAAAAAAAATCTATTCCCTCTGCGGGTGTACATTGTTATGGCATCATGAATAAGGGACACATATGAATGCATAAAAGCCTCAAAGTCCCAAAATGGAGGGAATTCAGTCATGTTCCACTGTAGTGAATGCTGTTCAAACCCAAACCAGCACTATTCTGTGGCATATGGTGGTAGAAAGGGCCCGACCACCAGATCTTAGACACTCCTCTGTTTTTCTACCAATTTGCCTGTAGGACAAACTACCTAGCCATTCCCTCTGAGCAGAAAGACAACCAGGCCGCTCCTGTTACCGAGTAAAAGCGGTTGTCAGTGACACGGTATTTTACATGTGACTCTCTCAATGTTATCCCGATCAGTGAAATCGTCCCCCTCTCTTTGTACCTTTTATTACTCATAACTGTGCAGCTCTGTAGTGGAGTCCTGTTGCTTCGACACCCCCTCTGGCTCATTCCCATCTGAAGGGCTTTCATTCCTGCCATTTTTGTCGCCTGATCACAAGTCCTTCATTCGTACTCAATCTCCATTCAGTGTGTTCAGTGTTTCATTCAACAGTTCTATATGAGCATGACAATTTCAAATACATGCAATTCAAACAGGCACTGACCTGCATAGTGAACAAAGTAAATTATAGCAATCTAAAACGTATGACATTTGCATGTATATAAAGTGGGGCTCCTGAATTACAATAATCCCAAAGGACTATGTTGTTTATGTGAATTTGATTTATGTTGATTTTGTATATTGTTTGTTATTGCATATATGACGCAGGTTATTTAGCATATAAATCATTTCATGTTGAATATGATTAAACATGTTCTCTGCTCTTTTTAGGTATTAACCAACCATGATGGGACTTCCGTGTCATGTGTTAGAAAATTAATTCTACAACCTCATCTTTGCCACTATGAAGGCATCATTACTCCCAGACAACCATGGGAACCCTCCCAACCAAACCACCCCTGTGTAATGACTATGTTCTTTTAAGAGCTGATCAGAAATGTTCAAGTGCTCAATTTTTTTTACCTCCTTTTCCTCTCATTTTTTGTACCCTTGTGCCAGGCATCTGAAATGAAGTGCATTCATAACTACAGCAGGTTAAAGAACAAAAATATATTTGCATTGCACTAGAGACCAGCCATGCTTCATTTGGACCTGCCAGTCGAAGAGTTACGGAATATTTCCCTAGTAGTTAGTGGTGCCTCTGTGATTTATAACCTATAAACGGAAAATATCCAATGAAAGCAACTGTCCTACTGCTGTCAGGGCTGTTATATACAACTGACAAACGGACTCTTTAGTTCTTGTTTAGTTCATTTTGTTTTATTACGATTTTATAGACCACGCTTAGATTTTAGGTCACAGTGTTTGTATTGGCCATATCTTTTTGATGTCTTTTTAAGGAAAATAGATTGCATAGCTTTTATACTGTATGGATGTGCATTTTTCCCTGTTTTGCCAGTGAAACCACAATGTAATGAAAATATAGAAAAACAGATGACATTGTATTAAGTCACTCTATTTGAGTTTATCTGAATTTATCTAGAGATCTTTCCTATAGTCTCCTTCCTCTGTATAAATGTGCAATCCACAATCAGCACTGACGCCGAGGTACATTCAGTAAGTTAAGTCTTACTGCATACAGGTACTCTTAAGCTTTCACTGTTGCTGGTGTTCTACAATGGCATTGCTATTGAGACTAAATGTGTGCCTATTTCTATAGTACAACACTGTAGAAATGTATATATTTTTTGTGATTCAATCATACCAAGCTGTTCTTTGTCTATTACAGATGTGTGCGAGTGAGTTGCTTTTGAACTATTAAATTCAATGCATTCCACAGTCTGTGTTGAAGCTCCTCTTTTTATTGAAAAGATCTTACTTCAGTTTAAGTGCAGATGCCATTGAAATTGAACAATGAGATGAGTCCACTTTGATGGTGAAAGGAAAATGCAGTAATGACTCTCAGCAGCTTCTGTCTTATGCTGTCCTTATTATCTGTGACTGTGGTGCTGTTGAAAGGAAAAACGTGGGCTCTAAATCCACCACAATAAGGATCTCTGGTGTTTCCAGCTCTCATTAACAGTGCAGAAAAGCGGCTAACGAAAAAGACCTTCGATTTGTTTCTACTTGAAGTAAATGTCAGTCTTGCAGAGCTGAGATAGAGTACTGTAAAGCAGAGAGTTTTATTCAGTGGGAGCAAAGCTGGTCCCGATAAGGAAGGCCAGAAAGGTTGTGGGAGACAAAGATGACAAAAGCTAAAGTCACGAAGAGAGAAAGGGGGAAAGAATGGCAGTTGTGGGGAGATGTGGTGTACGTTGCTATTTTAGCTAGCCGTGACCCACAGCAGTGACAGATATAGCAGCTGCTGTTGTTATAGCAACCCAGGCATGCCTGTAGCAAGGCAGATTGCCTGGCAAAGATATTGTCATGCGATAGTTGAGATACATTCATTTATGCACAGCCATAAAAAAATGTAGAGTGGTTTATTACTTACTATGGACAAAATATATAAAGTCACCAGTCACCCAGCATGCTTTATACTTCAAGAGGCTTGGTAGACATAGAAATACCTCTACAAGCCTGCCAAGGTCGGGTAAATCGTCTGACTGGCAAATAAGTAATGTTACAAGTCAACCTTTAGCTATCCATCAACTTCACATAGATTGGTTATTGATTGTGTGACACATCCCAACTCTGCAACAATATGGCATTATAGCTTTGAGATGCATTTTGAAAGTGCATTTCTATAACCCTCCCCCTCTTCTCTCTCTCTCTCTCTCTCTCTCCTTCTTCCCTCTCTATTGTTACAATGAGCCTCCCAGAGGATACAACCCAGTAAAATGGCCCACATTCTACTAATATACATTTCAATTAAACCACCAGGCCCCAACTGCCTCTGTGGTCTGGTAAGTATTATAAGTCACACTAAGAGCACAGATTAGCTGTGACTCTAAACACTTTTCAGTTGGGAGCTCATTTTCTTTGCTAATAATTGGCTAATCACATAAATTGATTTAGTAGCTCAACATCCCACTGCCAAATCAGTCTGCACATAAAGTACAAGACTGTTTTTTGTTTGTTTGTTTTTTTTTTAAAGACGTTGGCCTGTAGTCAATGTATTTCAAGTGTAGCCACCACTTTCTCACTTTTTGCCTAAGAATGACTGTAAGAGTTGCGGCTATTTTTCATTCTGCCATGATGAAATATGACCTTAAATCATTACTCATGTCATCTACATTACACCATGCTTGTCCATCTATGAAGGGTCTTTGTCTCCCCCTAGTGTAAAGCATATTATGTCGTCAAACTTTGACTTGAAATCAAAGACAATTTATACATTTCAAGCTGTTGGTCAAGCAAGTCTCTCACACCAAAAAAAAAAAAAAAAAGTGCCGTTTCACATTCATTTGATGAAGTGAGCAATTTCTTGGCAATATGCTGATGATGTCGATATTTTACAATACAGTCTGATATTTTTGTTATTGATTTATTGATCCTATCTGTTTGGATGATGGGTGGATCAGTGACGCTTAGCTGTGGCCCGAGCGATGATAATGCATTATGCGGTTTGCTGCCAGACATTGCAGTCACCCAGAATCACAGGTCATCGATTTTTGTTGATCAATAGTCACTTTGCTAGGGTTGACTTCTATCTGTGTGAACATTAAAGAGTTGTGATTAATAGGAACATATTAATAGAAAAAACAAAGTTAATGTTTTTATGCTTTGGTTTTCCACTTTTTTACTAGGATAGCATGTAACCTACATGAAACCTTTTTCCCCCATTATCCTCCTCTCCTCTCCTCCTCTCCTCTCCTCTCCTCTCCTCTACCCTCCCCATCTCTCCTCCTAAGAGGTCCACTGTGGCACCACTCTCTAAAGGGATATTCAAAGCATTGTACCAGACCAAGCTGTAGCGAAGAAGGTGTTTCCACAGTAAATCTCCTGCCTGCCAATTTCCATTTCCATTTCTTTTAGCGACTGAAGACGAATGCACACTTTTCAAATGGAGGCACAGAAATTTAATAATTTCTTCCACGGAAGCTTTTCCGAGATAACCATGCACACAGCCCACTCATAATCCTCTAATAAGTCTCGACACATTTTATGTTGTATACTTCTAGACAGGGTTAGGGCTGTTGACTTTGCCACACAAAAAAAGCCCATCAATTTATTTCTGGAATGTCCAAGTTCTACGTAGATTATAGACTTGCAGCCAAGGAGAGACTAGAGATATTTTTGTATTGCAACAAATTCTATTTAAATAGCCAAAAATATACATGGAATTTAGGGATTCGGTACAAAGAGAGAGTTGGAGCCACACTATTTTATTAAGATCAGGCCGGGTTGATAATAAATCAGTAATAACTAGACTCACCTTTTGAAAACCAATGATGCGCTAGAGAAAACAATACAGCTTACTTGAAAGGTAAGCCAATTTAGAAATGTAACAGATCCTTGCACAGTGTTGTCATGTTGACTAAGGATAAACATCTCTGCAGATACACCACATTAAACATCTACAATTCATTTGGCAGTCATGTACAGTCTAAATAGGATTTTCACAATCAAAAAACAAACATGAAATCCAATGTTCAACTTCACATTTAAAGGATAAGTTTCACATTTCGGGGAAATAGGCCTTCCTGCTTTCTTGCCTACTGTAAGATGAGAACAGATACCACTATCGTTTGCTGTCTGTCAGGTAAATATAAGGCTAGAGCCAGCAGCCAGTTAGATTATTTTAGCATAAAGACAGGAAACAGGGGGAAACAGCTAACCTGGTTCAGTGTAAAGATAACCCACCACCAAAAAACGAGATATTTTAATTGGTGAACTGGAAGTGCTGGTAGACAGATTGTGTTACCTTGTGACAGAGCCAGGCTAGCGGTTTCCCCCTGGTTACAGTCTTTATGCTAAGCTAAGATAATCGTCTGCTGTCTGTTGCTTTAACATGTATAAGAGTGGAATCTTCTCATCTAACTGTTCGTCAACAAAGCGTATTTCCCAAAATATCACTTCAATGTCATGAAGTTGTCATGCCTTCAATGTTTTAATAAAATGTTGAACAACTGCTAAAAGGCCATGTAGGGACAAGACTCCAGCTCGAGAAAGCTCTCTAAGCATGAAAACTAAAATAATCTCACAGTTTTTGCTTTTGAACAAGATACACCGTCAGCTCAGTTCTACTAACGCCAGGCTGTGATTTTCTAATTGGCAACAGCACACTATGATTTGGTCTATATTCCATTAGAGATTTACCTTTCCCCTCTGACTCATACTATACTGTTCAAAGTCAATGCTCAATATGGAAACAGAAACCTGCTGGCACAACACATCATTCGAGTATTTGTCGTGTCTTTGTCAGCTGTGAAATTGCAACTGAACAACTTTGAAGAACCTCTGGAGAACCTTTCCACTTAAATTTAGCATAATCTGACATGACACAACGTACAGTCCCTGTGAATTATTCCTGAGTGTCTTTATAATTATATCAACCTTGCTGTTACAGAGTTGTTATCATACCCCTGGTGTGTCATTGGCACAAAGGAGAGCAGAGAGGTAGGTGTGTTTGACAAATAGTGAGCATCTCCTTACTACTGAATGAGAATACATTCTCAGGAATATTCATTTACTGTCATGTAATCCATCAAAGCTCCTTTTTAACAGAATTAGTCTGTTGGATATTTCAGTTTCCTCACCTCCTGTATCTAGCAGTAGATTTTATTGTGCACATGTCTCACCTAAGTGTTATTGCTATTCCACACATATGGGTGATATCTGTAGAGCAATTGCCTCAAACCTGCAATTCCTTTCTAATCTGGCATTTAGTTTTTTTCTGATAGACACAAAGCTTGTTTGGTTTATTAGATTTTTCTTTAAATCCACTGTAAACTCAGGTGCAGAAACAGATGCAGCAAACCTGTAAGTGGATGTAGAATCAACAATAAACTATAAACCGTATAACACATAGATCAGAAAAAGCAAGCACGTGTTTGTTTTTTTCCCCATTGGTTCAAGTCAAATGTTGCAGCGATATTGGATGTTTCCTTTATCTGCAGAGGATGTTCCCAAATAAATCACTAAACTCAAGCCTTTCTGCATTGTCTTTGTTGTTGTCACTGAGGGCTGATACGGCAAAAGACAAAAAAGAGAGAAAAACATATCCATAACCCCAGCTGTTTAAACGCCTAATCAAAACTGAATCCATGAATTAAACAGGACCCCTTTCACCGTATACCTTCACCTTTCCTCTCTCCCATCCATCTCTCCCATCCATCATCCCATCCTCAATTTCATTCACCCGCATTTCAAACAAAGGAGGCATCTTTGATTAGCAAAACAAAGAGGGGGCCTTAAATAAAAAGACCATTTACAAGTCAGACTCGGAAGCGAGGCAGTAACTGGGCCCTGCTTTCTAATTTGTGATGAGAGGATGGAGCTGGCCCGTAGCACAATGACGTCGCAGGTCTATTGTTAGTGAAATGAACACCTGGCTGCCAGAGAAGTGCTAAATCATGGCTGTGTGTTCAGCCACACCTGAGGCACTCCACACAAAATGACACAAAGCAGAACATTACAACGCAGGCTGGCCAAATTCAAAGGTAACTGTGCCTGAGATGTAGGGTTTTTATCTAATCAATTATGTGCGATTGATTAGATAAAAATTTAAACAGAGGCACTTACAATTAAACATCGCTAAACCTCATTAAACAAATTTGCGGAGGCGGAAACTGGTCCTGCGGATTTCCAAAAATGTCGAATTGTGTTGTGTGGTCAAAAGTTAATAATAGGAAAAGGGAAGCTTTTAAAAGATCACCAGACCTCTGAGCTTGGTGTTTTATTACTCTTGTGCAGCAGCCAAGGCAGCAGTTGGCTGATATGCTTCTTGACACTAGTAGTTAGAGAGAGCCCCGCTATGTCTGATACATTTTATGTTTCCTCCAGAAACATGGCTATAAATGCACACTCTTCACCCAAGTATGCTCAGAGGCATGCCTCAATCTAGGGCAATCATTAAGAATGATACGTTGTGTCTCACGTCCAGTGTCTCATATCACTATCGCTTGGGATCAAAACCCAATTCATTAAACTGTTCAATTCACTCTCACGCCACCAGGTTCAATTTGTGGAATGCAATGTTATTTATGGGCAAATAGCAGTTGCTCATCATCTCTGCTGCTATCTCATGCAAGGTGGGAGACCCTTATTCCAAGATAAATCTCAAGTCTGTGAAGATACTCAAAGCTCCTCTCCACGAATCCTCTGGGATCAATTAACACAGGGTGAACAGGACATTGGAAGTGTTATCCACAGCTATAACCTCTTTTAAATGGCAGATTATTTCCTGTGTGTGTTAGTATAATTTACATAATTCACAGCATGGCTTCTGTACTTTGATTATGCCTTCAAGCTTATCTGGCAGAGATGAATGTGAGCATCCTCAGTGACTTTACTTATAATTTGGAGCAGCAACTAATGAACACATAGGATCAATAGCTAAACCACACAGCATAGCCCATTACTGGAGACTTCCTTTCACATCCCTGCAGCAGTTGACTACCAGTGGGAACAGCTGGTGTTATCTGCATTGACTCTGTTAAAGGCCTGGAAACTGAAGAAACTGTTACTGAGATGCTGGAAGTTACCTCAGTGGATAGAGGAGCATTTGGAACAAAAGATCCATCACCATCTTGATGTATTGAGACAACATCCAAAAGAAAATAAATAATTAGGCATCAAACGGGGCTGCATAGGCTACATACAGCAAACGATGTTTTGGGTGTTGGATGGCCATGGAAAGGAGTTGTCTACATACCCCCGGCTTTCCATTTTTAAATTCAGAAGGTAAGCTCATTGTTTACAGTGCTGTAGCTTTCCTTCAGGAACATGACCCAACCCCATTAAAAAACCTAGAATGGCACTCGGAGAGCGCAAACATCCACCAAGGCCAATGGTGGATTCAAATGCTCACATGAATTTCCAAGTCAGGATGTCCTTTTTCCAATTATACTAACACCACGTGAATGCAGCACAAATGCTCTATCTTGCAATGTTAACTGAAGTGAATCATAATTCATGTATACGCCCGAAGATTCGGATCCACTTCCAGTTATACAATGAAATTACCACAATTTGATCACTTTTCATCACCTCAAAACACAACAGGACCTACAGCCATACTAGTGGCTCTGTGAATGCTACTTAAGCACAAGTGTGTTTTTAGCTGAATGCTGACATCAGCATGCTGACACGCTCACTATTACAAGGCTAACATGCTAGCATTTATCAAGTAAAATGTTTTCCATGTTAACCATCGTAGCTAACATTTTCTAATCAGCACTAAACACAAAGTACAACTGACCCTGGTTGGAAAGCCATTAGTTTTGCAAGTATGCGGTCATTATACGTAATGCTGGAGACAATGTATTTTGAACTTATGATGCTGCTATATAAAAAGTCAACGATTACCAAAGTTATAACAATTTGTCCTAAGGGTAACATTAATATCTGTACCAAATGTCATGTCAATCCATCAGTTGTCAAGATCCTTCAATCAAAACAAAAGTCAATGTCAAGTTGGCGCCAGAGGAAAAGTCAGGGAATCACTAAAGTCTTTAGGATTCATCATCTGTGAACCATGCATGCTCGTACAAAGTTTTGGAACAAACCGTCCAACAGATGTGGAGATATTTCAATGGATGCAGTAAGTGAAAACTTTGACCAGATGACAAGTCAAGTATCACCAAAGTCTGTAGGATTTAACCTCTGAGGATCATGAATCTCGGTAAAACATTTCATAGCGTGGATTAAAGGAAAGGATCCTAACGCTAACAACAATACAACTATAATACTAATTGTGGGACATGTACGAGACAAGCCAGATTCAATATAAAAGACAGTAGAGAGAAAGACAACAGACAGCATCATTACCACAGTCTCTCTTCCCAACACACATTTTCCATAACAGCACGTTCCACTTGCACCTCTCAGTAGTGTAGCTCAATTTTACCCTTGTGAATTTGACCTACACTGCACTATAGAAATCACTTAACCAACCTAATTTGATCTAGGTTGAATTGGATTGGGTTACCTGTTGTGCAACTGTGGAAACCAGCAAAGAAAAGGTGTGATTGCATACTAGAATAGACCTTGACTGAGCCGAGGCTTTTCCGATAATAGACAAATTGCTTCTCGGCAGCTGCCCAGAACCAATTAACCTGTAGACACGTCAGGCACGAATTTTACACTAAAACTGACAATTTGAATTGATTACATGAAAGTCTGCGTATGTTACAATTTACCTTTAATGGTAAGTGAGAAGAAATACAAACAGAATTACATATTTTGGGTAATGTAAATATTTAAAAGCTTCTCATTAGGACTATTAGGTAATATGGCAGCAGCAGTTTTGGGCCTTCTTTGCTTCTTTTAACTTTATGGTTAGGATTCAGCTAGGTGATGAGGAATATTAAAGTAATTGAGCTGATTAGCCCCTTAACCTTGACTAGGGGCAAAATCAGTACAGAAACCGCATGTGTCTTAGGTTTTGTTTTTATTCTGAAAGAGCAAGTCATTTCCTAAAGGTCTCCTAATGGTGCAGATAAGTCTGTCTGTGATTAATCTATACAGCGAGAGACAGAGAGAGAGAGAGAGAGAGAGAGAGAGAGAGAGGGAGACAAAGAGAGAGAGAGAGAGAGAGAGAGAGAGACAGACAGACAGACAGGCAGACAGACACAGAGAGAGACACAGAGAGAGACAGAGACAGACAGACAGACAGACAGACAGACAGACAGACAGACAGACAGACA